>JAOZJS010000299.1:0-47187 GCA_025882695.1 Amerodectes protonotaria | reverse complement strand
CTTGTCATCAGTTCAAAGCATTACATTAGACCAAGCAAAGAGAGGAATACACCTTCTTTTACTGTTTATAGTAAGTCTTGTCATCAGTTCAAATCATCACATTTGACCAACAAGAGAGAAGCTGACACCTTCTTCTGCTGTTGAAAGTGTGATCACATTGGACCAATCAGGGAGGGATCAAATTTTAACAGAGAGAAGGAGGTCCTTTAATCCTCCTTGCAAAATATATAGGCGCTCTGAAATGGGTTTGGCTAGGTCTCCCTCTTTTTTATTGATCAGAAAATAAAAAAAAAACGATATTTAAAAAAGAAACATCACAATTAAAGGCAACAAGGTTTAAGTACACATTAGGTTTGAACAAGATTTATCTCGTTTGCCGGCAAGGATGGCGATTCTTCCATAATTGTACTATTATTTTGTTTCAAACAATTCCGGCCATTCTTGATTTTGTAATAGTCGTCAAATTTTTGCTTGGAACGAATCCGATTGGATTTTGTTCCGATTTTGGAAGGCGGTGGGGGCAATTTATTCGAAGCATTGCTAACACTTTCATTCATTGAGAATGAAGCAGATGATGAAGAGCTCAGTTCTTCGTTGTTTGACACCACCGATGCAGCGGAAGATGTTGTTGGTTGCTTGCTTTTGGTAGCTTTTTTATTAGATCTTATTATATCCGGGTTAATGTAGATGGGTCCGTTATGTTCCGAATCATCGTTTGGACTCATAGTGGAATATCCGTAATCGGATTCAGTTTCAGCTCTTCTCCTGTTGAAACTGGAAACGGATTCAGAAAATAAGTAAGAATTGAGATCCGACCAAAAGGCTACCTAAAAAATATACCTGTAATTGGAATTATATTGATATGGCGATTCCAAATTGCGCGATTGATTAGTGTTGATGAGAGCTTGCAGGTAGGATGCAACAGCTTCCCGATTATTTTCATTATTACTGTTGTTGAAATATTCATTATCATGCAAATCCATAAAATTCTCATTATGTGGTTGCAATATTTGATGATCGTTTTGGTTGGAATTCAAGTATCGACCAGTTCCATAATTACGATTCGCTTGAAAATGAAAACAGTACACGGAAAATGTGAGAATCATGAAACAAATAATCAATGTTGTAGTCAATGGTCCGATCGGAGCGTTCTGAAACGTTCTTTCATGCGCGTGCAAGTAAACATTGTTGGTTATGTAGGGATTCTTCGATCCATATATTCCGCCAAAGCAAACGTTCTGGTTGGCGCAAAATGGTTTCTTCATGGAAATGCCATTTTCGATTGAACACCATTCACAACCAACTATTCCTTTGCATTCACTGTTGGAACGAAACAAATTTATCAAATCATCAAAGCAAGCCAAACTAATCAATCGGTTACCTTTCGGAGAGTTTATTAAAACATTCATTATTGATGCACGTGTTGAGCGATTCGAAAAGATGCTTTGGAACGTTCGGTTCTTTCAATCGGCCAGAAGATGCGATACAAATCGGGTGTCGATCTTCTCTTTCCATCAAGCGACCACTACACAAATTCATCAATAATGGACATTCGCAAGGACATTCACAATCGGTTTCATCCATTCGATGGCAATTCAAACAAAGACGATCGGTCAATGAACATGGACAAAATGTGGTAAGATTGTCACAAGAATGATCGACGATCCCGAAAAACGCATTGGAACCATCCAAAGAAATCACACTGTATTTGGCGCAAGAAGAATTTTCACTCTTGACAATGTTGGTCACGATACCGGCCAAACTTGTATTAAACATGTAATAACGTTGCATGATTCTGTCAGTGAAACTATTGCATACAAGTTTTTGCACAAAATTCTTATGGTTCAACAAATGATTCATCATATGTGGCTCTTTATGGGTGATATGTTGATTTTCGATGAATGGCATCAAGTTTGGTTTGGAGAACGAAGAATGCACAATCAAATATCCATAATCATCCATCAAGAAGCACGACGTTTTCTTCTGCGCACAAATCGGTACCATTTCATCGATGATCTTGTGAAAATAACCCAAAGTAAGATCGATTCCCATCACTGCCCAAGTATTATCATTCGTTCCATTCGATTTGACATCCAAAATTGCCTGGCTTATGGTCACAATATAGCCACTTCCGCCAACATCAATATAGGGTGGAGTGAAAATCATTTTTCCAGCATTAGAAACAGCCCTCGAATACCATGATCTGGTCTTTGGGCTAAACGACTGATCCAGCAATGATCCCGGAAACTCCATGAATGCACCACTACTTGTAGCAATATATTTTCGCACAATATATTTGGATATTTCAGATGTGTCCAAAATGCTAAGCCAAAAATTATTGAGGAAGTTGAAAATGTTCACATCATCTCGAACATTTTCCAAGATACCGGGATTCTTGGCCGCCCGAGTTCTATCGGTCAGAAAGGCCATGTATTGTCTTACTTTGTCGTACGAATCTCCATTCACTTGTTGGTCGTAGGGATCCAGGAATGCATTTGGCGAAAGAAAAATGGTGGAGGTTCCTGAAGAAATCATTTGGAGGATCAAAGTTAGAAAATTAAAACCTCATCATGACCAACATACCGATCGTGGCTAATTGATTGAAGTGTTTGCATAATTTGATCAGTCTTTGAGTCGGGTAATCCAAACGATGGCTAACAAACTTGAATTGTTGTTGAGGCAAACTGGACTGATGTTTTGCAGAATGAATTCCATCTAGGATAGATTCTTGATGATCCTGTCGTTGTTGGTAACTGGCCACGACAACAATGTATGGCGAGGATAATATCCTACGCCAGTGATAGACAATGTGAGAATATTGGTCCAATAACGGTTTTTGATCATTCCACCAATGAGAATAAGTTTGGTTTTTAAGCTGGATCGAATACTGTCCACTACTTTGAGTCATTATTAATCGTTTGATGGTAGGATAGAATCCATCAACTTGTTCAATATGTTCTACATTGATGAATGAATTTTGGTAAAAATCATCATAATTGAAGAAGGATCTGAACGAGTTCGATGGCCGGAATTCGGTGTGAAAATAGTTAAGGAAAACCGGATGATATAGTAGTTTTCCGGAAAGTGCATCCATCAAGAATGCATAGGAACCTGGATGGTCATAGTTCAATATATCGTTGGCCAGATCGAAGAAGGATAAATCAACTCCCACCACTCCAATCAATCTATCATGATAATGGTAAGCTTTACTCAACGAAACATGTGTGTCCTTGGAGATGAAATCAAAATGTGGCAAAGAAACGTATAGGTTGGAACCAGACGATGTTTTAGTTAGAACCGAGTAGATTCCGTTTAAGGTGTATCGCAAGTTTTCCGTGCTATTCAATGCCACCATCAAGCCAGGTTTGATTTTGTTGCTTGGCGGAAGTTCTACATTGAATTTTTTGAAATTCATCGCGGCAATCTCTTTTAGAAATATCGTCTCCAACATTATTGGTATCCGCTCATCGATCAATGCATAGGTGTTGATCACGAAAGAGTATGAGCAATTTTTCAATTCGTCCGAAATCAATTTCATGACCGGTTTGGCATCAGCCAACGATGCTAACAAACCGCGACTAACATAAGGTATAAATATATCTGGTTCAGATTCGATTTCCGATTTGAAAGATTCATAATTAGCGGCAATAATTTCGAAGGCTTTTTTGAAACCTAAATGATGATTGGTGGAGTTGTATGAACGATCCAGATCATCAATATATTTCCCATAGAAATGTTTGGTTTCATAATTAGCATAAGCCAATTCAAAATTTGATGAACAAGTTTCCGAACTTGGATAATGAACCGTGGATGTGAGATCAATGATGGCCACCTTGTCTCTATGCGACAAAGAACTAAGAATATATTTTGCAACAGATTTGGCAATATTCAATTGGTGTTCGGTCAATGCCGAACCACGATCGATGACGATCACAACCAATTTATTGCGCGGTAAAGCAGCGGCGAACAGATTTTCTCGATGCCTTTGGGCCAGCAATTGATTTAGATCCAAATATGATTTTCGATGATGGTTAAATAAATCTTGTTTTTTGTTGTTTTTGAATTTATGCAAACGCTTCATGGCCGATGATCCGTTGATCAATGGAGACGATCGATCGTCTGAGCTCAATTTGGATCTATTAGCATAGAAGTTTGAGATGAAATTGTGCAAAAAACAAAAATTGTTGGGCGGCAAATATGCCGGATATTCGGTGTGTACGCCCAAGAAAGACATGAAATATTGCCATTTAATGTTGGGATTTTGGACCAAGTTCATTTGAAATTGTTGCGTTAAATTAGCACCGGAAGGATTGAAAAAATGAGATTCTTGATGATGATCAATATCACAAGAATATTGTCTATTGGTCCAAGAATTGAAGCGCTTTTCGAAATGATAATGTTCATTTTTGATTTCTTGTTCTTTTAATTCTATTTCATTCATCAACTTAGCATCCGATTCGCCCCCGTTCAAATCATGCATTCTCAATAAATCACTGATCTTCATTTCGTTGGTTGATGTGGAAGGAAATCGGTGATTATCATAGAAATCGCAGCAACCCGAATAGTTGACATCACCGCTGGTCAGATTGGACCCGAGATGTTCGTGGAAAATCTCTTCGATCCGTTCTCCTGTGATTTCGATGGTTGAGTGTGCATCTTCGATTTTTTTGATCATCTTTTTGGAAACAGCATATTAGAAATTTCAATGGATAAAGTTAACGAGCATCAGATCAAACCTTTTCGATAATATCATCCAAAATGATGGTCAAATTCTTTTTGGTGATTTCCGCTTTGGAGTTGTCCAATCTTTCTTGCATGGTAGATAATCCCAATTCTTTGTTAACTATGGAATTCATTAATTGTGAAATCAGTTTTGAATAAGCGCCAAATTTGTTAAGATCATCCAGCAGATCATCATTCAAATCATTGTCTGGTAGATTTTCTATAACAATCGGTGGATAAAGATTTTTGATTTTGGTGTTGGTTTTGATTTTCCTCAATGATTTGATCAACAATAATGGTTCTTGATTGAAATTGTCATTATCACTCGAATCATATTTGATTGTTTGGTCGTCCAGGATCAAATCCCGGTCGTTTAAGGCCGAGGCACTTCCTGGTTGGGGATGTTCGATGGATTCGGTCCATTCGGACCTTATACTGATGAATAGGAACAATAGTAAAAAATTTTTCATGATTGTCGTCAAAGATTCGCTAGGGATTGAAGCTTTTTGAAATACATTGTCGCGCGATCTCTGCATGCAGAATCGTAGAATTTGTCGAAACTGTGATGGGGTGTGGATCAGTAAAGCAAAAGATGTTGAAACCTCGACTACATCAAACTTTGCAAACAATCTGCCACACTATTTACCACAAAGAATCTGTGGCTCATTCAAAACAACCTAACAACACGGCTCTCAACCAAATCTAACATTGGCTTATTGATAGTCCAAAGACGATTTCTTAAGCGGTTGTTATGGCTGTAGTTGTTGTGGTGGAGTGTGTTCAATCCAAATTACCAACGCTGCTGATGGTATCTGGCCAATTTTTGTCCAAACAACCATACCAACAAAAGAAGCAACGAAGCGCGAATGAAATGCACCAACAACAACGACAACGACCGAATGGCAAAGAGCACAGCCTTTAACCTTGGTCCTTCGGTCGGTGAGTTGGTTGATGGCTGAATTCAGAAAGAAACAGAGTTGTTGGGCTATAAAACAAAACTTGGGCTATTAGATTTTATTATTATTCTCCTCGGCTGGCGGCTTCAATTGGCCATTATATATAGAGATGAGAAGAAGCGAAACCAAAAAGAAGAAAATCAACAACACAGAGCAACCGCTTGCATAAATGGTAATTCTTTTTCTTGTTTTTTTCTTCAACACCAGAAACCAGAACAAGCCAAAGCACCGAAGAAGAAAAAGAAAGTGCCGGCCAACAAGATTGAGCTTCAAGCTGCATGTGTGTGGCTGGAATGGTGGCTTGATGGTCTTTGGCCATTGTGTTGATACTTCGAACCCCGCCAAACCATTTTTCTCCCTATCACATTCACCTTCGTTCTTTGTTTTTATGATACTCCAGCACACAAAGCAGGCAGACCAAACCAATGCTAAAATCCTTGAAAGAATGGCGGTGCGAAAGGCATGCTTGATCACGATCCTTGTTTGTTGGAATTATTTAGCAAGAGAGAGAATGTATGTGTGTGTGTGAGAAAGAAATCAACAAGTTTTTTTACGTTGTTCGAGGCGTTAATTACGATCATGGTAATGGTCGGCCATGATGATCAATCGTTCTAGTCATTATGGAGGTTATTCTGTCTAAGAAACCCTCGACCCGTTCAATCTTTAAGTGACTCCATTCTGCTTGCCCGACAATGTCCCGGCACCAGAATAGATGACGCCTAGAATCGAATCCGCTTGGAATCCGCTTGCATGTTTAAGCCTTTACCCTGTTTAAGTTCTAATCTAATTTGAATAAAATTGTTCCAAAATTGGTCCTGGCATGCCCGGATACAAAAAGCCTGCTACTTTACCAAAAATTTTGGTTATTTCTTTGAAAATTTGCTTTTATTTTCGGCAAAATCCAATGGGGAAATCCAAAAAATCAAAGAAATTAGACAACAAAGCTAATAAAGAAAACGACGATATTGATGGCCTAGAATCAAAGGTGGGCTCCAAACTCTATCCACCTGTTGGTGATAGTGCTTATGTAAATTTGTCTGGAGGCAAAGTTTCGACATCCGGTCCTACGCCTGGTGCAGTTTCAACCTCATATCAATCTGGTTCAAGTACGGCAAGTTCTGGTTCTAAAGGCAAAAGTAGCAAAACACCTTCAACCTCTTATCAATCTGGCTCAAGTACCGCAAGTTCCGGTTCTAAAAGCAAAAGTAGCAAAACACCTTCAACCTCATATCAATCAGGTTCAAGTACCACCAGTTCTGGTTCTAAAAGCAAAAGTAGCAAAACACCTTCAACCTCATATCAATCTGGTTCAAGTACCACCAGTTCTGGTTCTAAAAGCAAAAGTAGCAAAACACCTTCAACTTCATATCAATCTGGTTCAAGTACCACCAGTTCTGGTTCTAAAGGTAAAAGTAGCAAAACACCTTCGACCTCATATCAATCCGGCTCCAGTAGTCAGACCGGTAGTAGCCCAAGTCATTCCAAGGATAAAAGTAATTTAACTACGTATCAGTCAGGCTCCAGTGCGCTGGCACCTTCTAAAGATAAGTCTGGAAAAAAATCCACCGATTGGAGCAAAAGCGGTACAAGCGAATCTAAATCTTCAAAAAGTGGTAATAAACCGATTCACCAATTACTTAGCTATCAATGCTTTACTTTGGGATTCTCCAACAGGACCAAGCGACTCCAAAGGTTCTTCTGGTGCTACGAGTAGTTGTGGCAGTAGTAAAGGGTTAAAACCATCTAAAAGTTCCAATACTTCCCTTAAGAGTAATAGAAAAAAATCCTCTGATTCTGATTCTTCTGATGATGCTTCTGGTTCAAGTAGTTGTGGTGGCAAAAAGCCCTCCAAAACTAAAATATATGGTTCAAAACCATCAACCAAGGGCTCTCGTAGTAAAGGCAGTTCAGGTAAAAAAGACTCTAGTTCCAAATCTTCTTCCGGTGCTCCGAGTTCGAGTAGTTGTGGTGGCAAAAAGCCCTCCAAAACTAAAACATCTGGTTCAAAACCATCAACCAAAGGCTCTCGTAGTTCTAGTTCAAAGCCTACTTCCGCTGGTTCCAAACCGGCTTCAAGTAGCTGTGGTGGTACAAAAGGCTCAAAAAGTTCTGGTTCCAAATCCGGTTCCAAATCGACTTCAGGAGATAGCTCTAAATCTGGCTCTAAATCTGGCTCTAAATCTGGCTCCAAATCCAAATCTGCCCCAAGTGCTTCAAGTAGCTGTGGTGGTACAAAAGGCGCAAAAAGTTCTGGTTCCAAATCCGGTTCCAAATCGACTTCAGGAGGTGGCTCTAAATCTGGCTCTAAATCCAAATCCAAATCTGCTCCAGGTGCTTCAAGTAGCTGTGGTGGTACAAAAAGCGACAAAGCGCCAAAAAGTTCTGGTTCTAAATCCGGTTCCAAATCAACTTCTGTAGATGGCTCTAAATCTGATTCCAAGTCCAATTCTAAATCTGCCTCAGGAGATAGTTCTAAATCTGGCTCTAAATCTGATTCCAAATCCGGTTCCAAATCCAAATCCAATTCCAAATCCAATCCAGGTGTTTCAAGTAGCTGTGGTGGTAAAAAAAGCGACAATGCTTCAAAAAGTTCTGGCTCTGAATCTGCTTCAGGAAATGGCTCTAAATCTGGTTCTAAATCTGGTTCCAAATCTGATTCCAAGTCCAATTCTAAATCTGCTTCAGGAAACGGTTCTAAATCTGGTTCCAAATCTGATTCCAAGTCCAATTCTAAATCTGCCTCAGGAGATGGTTCTAAATCTGGCTCTAAATCTGATTCCAAATCCGGTTCCAAATCCAAATCCAATACAGATATTTCGAGTAGCTGTAGTGGTAAAAAAAGCGACAAAGCATCAAAAAGTTCT
Source organism: Amerodectes protonotaria (assembly GCA_025882695.1). Classification (NCBI taxonomy): domain Eukaryota; kingdom Metazoa; phylum Arthropoda; class Arachnida; order Sarcoptiformes; family Proctophyllodidae; genus Amerodectes; species Amerodectes protonotaria. The sequence continues at coordinate 38,645 of JAOZJS010000299.1, read as the reverse complement.
GGCTCTGAATCTGCTTCAGGAAATGGCTCTAAATCTGGTTCAAAATCCGATTCCAAATCCAATTCTAAATCTGGCTCTAAATCTGATTCCAAGTCCAATTCTAAATCTGCCTCAGGAGATGGTTCTAAATCTAGCTCCAAATCCAAACCTAAATCTGCTCCCAGAACTTCAAGCAGCTGTGGGGCTAAAAAGAACGGCAAAGTATCAAAAAGTTCGGGTTCCAAATCTGTTCCAAATTCTGGTTCCAAATCCAATTCGAAATCCAATTCCAAATCTGCTCCAAAAACTGGTTCCAAATCCGGTTCTACATCTGCACCCAGTGGTTCTCAATCTGGTTCATCCGGAAAGCAGACTAATTCTGGTGCTTCCGGTAGTGGTAAAAAAAGCTCAAATGCTGCGACTTCTTATGATTCTGGCTCTGAAACTGCCAAAAGTTCCGGTTCTACCGCATCTACTGCAAAAGCATGGAGTTCAGCCTCTCAGACATCGAAAGGTCCAAGTGGCCAAAATTCGGGTCAAAAAAGCAAAAGCAATAGCAAAGAATAAATTTAGCTATTGTTTAAGCAATTAATTCCACAAATAATCAAATTTCAATTGTGATACTCGACAACTTGATACATTGATAGAATTACCATTTTTCGATTTAATTTAATCAGAGTAATACTGTTATAAATGATTCCGAGAACACATAAAAATCCTTGCAATACTAATTGTTTGTTTCTTGACTTAAGCGGAATTTGATGGGGAAATCTAAAGACAAAAAATCGAAGCAAATATCGCGTAAAGCAAGTAGCGATCAATTAGATGGCCTAGAATCAACAATTGGCTCTAAAATCTATCCACCAGTGATGAATGATATGGATGTGGATTTGAATACACCGGATGTTAGCACGAATTATACATCCGGTTCCAGTGCTCATTCCACAAAAGTCTCAACCGGATATCAATCTGGTTCAAGTTGTACTAGTGGTAGTCGAAAAGTGTCAACCGGGTATCAATCTGGTTCAAGTACTGCTAGTAGTAATCCAAAAGTGTCAACCGCGTATCAATCCGGTTCAAGTACGGCTTCCGCTTCTAATCCAAAAGTATCCACCAGTTATCACTCTGGATCAAGTACTGCTAGCTCTGGTACTGGCCCAAAAGTTTCGACGACATATCAGTCTGGTTCAAGTACCGCTTTTTCTGGTTCGAGCACAAAAGTTTCCACCACTTATAAATCAGGTTCCAGTGCTCTGCCATCTTTCGACAACCCAGTAGCATCTACTCACACTTGGAGCCACACTTTAAGCGGTTCCAAACGTAGCTCTCATCATTCTGGTACTGGTTCCAAGCCTAATCCGAGTGGTTCGAGTAGTTGTATCAGAAAATCAGGTTCAGGTAGCAAAACGGCGATGTTTACGGATCAAGTGAAAGGAAATTCCAAAACTTGGACTCAACTTGATTCTGATTCTCCAAAGGGGAGTTCCAAAGATACAAAACGAAAGAACAGAAGAAAAAACAAGTAATAGTCAACAAGTTTGGCTATTGTGTTTTATTTGGTCATCTTCATTCAGGTGTTAATTACTAGAATAAAACATTTTGGCATAATCTAATATGGATCGTGATTTTAGCTATTATTATTGATGAAAATTTCCATTAATATGCTTGAAATTATGAACAGAATATGTAGCATAAAACAGATCATTGAAAAGCATTTGGATATTTTCCATTGGCATAAGCGTAATGTAAAATATAACAATGCTACAGTGGCCAACAGTAGCATTGCGGTGTATGGCAAAGAGCTAGATTGCAATGCAATCAATGATGTTTGATAGTTGCCCGTTTTGATCCAACGAAACATGAATTGAAACGCCCATGGTAGGCCCAAACCTAACAATATGGCGAATATGTTGGAAGCTATAGCCGCACAAATTCCCATCGATGCTTGGCCGGTTTTCTTAATGACTATTATCGATGTTACCAAATCTGGAACTGCAGAACCGGCAGCCAAGATGGTCATACCGGAAACAACAGACGGTATTCCAATCAGGTCACCTAGAAATAGATCAAAGCAAAAAATGGGAATGGGATTCGAAACAAAAAAAAACAAATGATACCAACTCAAATCACCGATTGACCAAACAGTCACATAAGATAGAATCGTCAGCCACATGATGGAAAATCCAAAAGTGATCCAAGGAAATCTCAAAGGCATGGTTATAGAATACACCAATATGAATGGCATCAACAATATCCGCAGGAACAGATTGTCGGTGAACCCTATACCATTGTCATCAAGATCGTTCAGTTTTTCATAATCCTTTTTGTAACAAGGTTGATTTAAATGAATCTTATCCTCGGTTCTGTTGATAATGTCCTCGATGAAAACCATGAATTTTTGTTCTAATTTGTCGCCATTCGAATTCTTGTTTTGTTCGATGAAATAATCGTTCAAAAAGGAACGACTATCTTCGATATCGTAAAGTTTGGCCACTTGATGTAAGAATGGCTCTTTTTCATTGACCATCATGATTTCGTTGCATTTGTTCAGATGTTCTTTCATTTTACCGCTATGATCGGTTTTAAAATTATTATTGATCGTCAAGTTGTTCGGCAGATGATTGGCCACCATCGAACCATTTTTCGATTGGTGGTGATTGTTCGGAGTGTTGTTGATCATTTCCGCACAGCGATCATGATGGTTCTTTTCTACCTTTATAGGATCGGAATCGTTATGTTTTGCCTGCACATTGTAAAACATAACTCCAATGTATAACACGAATAATATCGTGAACAGTGTTGAATCAACACTTGATGATGAAAGTAAAATGAGAACTGGGACAAAATGAATTTGTCAAGAACATCACTTACAAATCGACAGTATTGTCTTTGATGGCCAATATCAAGACAATAATTGAAATAAAATAGAAGGTAAGATCACGAAGTACTGGGCCCTTTTCCAATTTGATAGAATCACCAAGGAAATACGATGCCGCCAAGCCTGAAGCTGCTGGTATTGCCAATATATTGAATACACCACTGCCGATGATAGCACCTGTACCGATGTCATTTTCTGCAAAAAATACACCGATAGCCGAGGAAAAGATTTCCGGTCCAGATGTGCCCAACGGAATCAATATAGCGCCAATTAGATCAGATGGTAAACTTAATGCTACAAAATTTCGGATTCAATCAATGCTTTCCAATGCAACAAAACAACTCCACTTTGAACAGACAAAAAATTGTTTTGCTTTTTACAATACCTTCGCCAATATTCTCCAACGATGGTACAAAATATTCGTCGCAAAGATAACCAATCACCAAACAACAATAAACAAATATAGAAACTCTTATGATTATTCGGAGCGCAAAGTGAACCTATTGCAAATTCCAAATGAAGAATGTGTCCATCCACCAAAGCGTTTTCAAAGCGTTTCCGATGAAAATATGTACGGGAATAAAGTTTTTTTAGCATATAATTCAAACAAAGCATCAAAACAAAATCCATAAACACAGAAACCAAATTCGATACATTTGATTTATTTGGAATATTTAAAAAAAATTTGTTTCGATATATTTTTACAAGATTCATAAGCGGGAAAAACGTTGGATTATATTCGAATATTGTATTCGGTTGTTTGTACTCACCAACAGTGACAGCAGTGTGTGAATAACTTTTAAGGATACATATCATAAAACAGTATAAAATGAAAAAAAGAGGCAGACAATCAACTAAAAGGCGTGTTAGCAGAAAGGGTCGATAGTGTTTGGGTAAGTGACAAGAGAGAAAGCGAAGGCGGGGATTGATTTTGTTCTAATTTAGTTCAGTGGGTTAGTGCTTGCTAATTTATAGTTTGCTACTTTCACTGTACACAGTACCTTTAGTTTGAAATTGTCCGAAATTAAATTATGAAAATGGTCAGATTGATGATGGTCGATCTGATGATGATGATTTAACAACAATGTTTCAATATCAACGATGGTCGATGTTGTGGTTGTTATTTTATTATTAGGTCTAGATTCCGTCAAGTCTACCACAACTTGATCATTTACAGGGCTAGACTTGAACAGTTTTTGGATTACATTGGTAACGGTTGGTTGCGAAGATTCTGTTCCAGGACTCAATAAAGATTCCACTGATTGACCACTGGATTCAGAGCTGGCCAAGGATTGCTTCGTGATCAAATGGTCAATCAAATGTTGAGCTTTTGCTAATGGCAAAGCTTTCACTGTGGTATTGTTACATTGATTATGCAATAATAGTGTCAACTGCAGCAACAATAGCAACCAATTGAATGGTGCAAGTTTTTGATGCGCAGATAATTGAAATGTGAATGCGAATGCAGGCTTTCTTTTGAAACAGTTGAAGGCTTTTGCCATCACTTGTTGAAAGATTTAAGTAAGCCTAATCCTGCCCAACATCAAGCATTTTATACCCTTGATGCCATCAAACGAACAGAACTTCTGAAAGTGGATAAAATTAGGCGCGATAAAGAACGTTTATCGAGGGGTGTGCGTTCGATGTGAACATTTGGCCAAAAAGTATTCTTCTTTTAGAGGCAAACGATTGGCATCAAACATAGATCCTCGAGTGTGTTTACAACAAACATATCATAAACAATAACAAAGTAATGGCACTTTTCCTGGAACTTCATTTATTGATCTAGCATTTAGCATCCATCGGTTTGTCTAAAAAAGAGTATTTCCGTGATTCGTTGAGCTACTGCAAACCTCTCAGCAGTCCTGTTCGCACGGCGGTGTCCTGTTTCAATTGTCATCGATCGATCGATGGATCCCATCAATCAATCAATCGAACGCCGATGGATTGTGGGCAATGCAACCACAGCTCAAAACAGTGAACATCACTGATTGAATGGAAAAAATTGGAGAAAAACATTCCATGCAGAAAACTTCCATTTTGCGGAGATATAAGAAAAATACAAAAAAAAATATGATTCACAATGTGCCATCTTTGTACGAGTCGAGGATCGTGTGCCATGGTTGGATACGCTGTTTAGACATTTTTTGGATGTACATTCGGTGCCGAAACAAAAATCCGCGTTTCTGCGTTCTTTTCGGAAAAATACTAGTACACACAAACTTTGTTTGACATTTCAAGCATGTGATCTTCAAAACTGTTTCGTGGTTCAATGAAATCAAAAGGATCTCAATCTCTATTTCTTCTTATCCTATCCATCCAACTAACCGACCATCCATTTATCCATTAAATCATTTGAATCATTCATTCATCATAAATCATATTTTTCTTTAACTATTCGAGATTCGATTGCAAGATTCGATCATTATCCTCTCTCTCGTTCATTCGATATTTTAATGGTATTTTGACAAACATTACAAAGAATGATGGCCAAATGTTCCAACAACATGGGTCGGTCGAGGTTGTTCGTTGTTTTGATGGCTTCATGCGGTGACAATGTCGGCACAATGTCACGAAGTTTCAATTTTTTTCAATCCAAAAGCAACACTTTCAATCAACACCAATGTGGTGGTGTTCATTCAATGAGGCCTGGTTGTAGTTGTTGTTGTTGTTTGATCATCGCCATCATTTCGAAGGATCGCAGCGATTGCCAATTTGGTTGAAGCATCTATCTAATCATGGAAAATTTCCTTGGTGCAAAAACAACGACAATAAACATAAGGAGAAATAAGAAACCAGAGAGATGATGTTTTTTCCACCTTAATTTTTTGATGGTCGATAATGGTGCCATATAGAATATCAAAAGATGATGTCTAAAATGTTTAAGACAACTTTGAAAATCAAGGCCCAAAACCAAGAGTCCTTCCCACCCCATAATCATCATTATCCTCCTCCTCAATTTTGGCTCAAACAATAATAAGCTTTATTAAATTTGGTCCACGGTTGTCTGTGTTCCCAAAAATCTTGATAATCAACTACACAAAGACTAAACAGTGTTTAAATCTTTTGAGGTTCCTTTTTTTTCTTCCCAAAAACAAAAAACACAGTCAACATCTTGGCGCCCATTTCATAATTATCCAGCCATCATAATTCACACAATGCGGAACTTGTGAAAAAAAGACATAACACCCGAGTACTTATACACGCGCAAACTAAAGGATCCACGACAGCACAAAGCTTTCTTGGGAAAATGGAAAGAGGATGTTACGCTGGGCTGACATTCATTCAAGTTATTTGTATTTGGAACACAAATGTTTAAACATGCTCAATGCTCAAAAGTGTTAATGAACAGGGAAATGATGAAATGGCAAAACGGAAACTCCAAGGAAAACGGAAACAATAAGAAGAGAAAAGGAATTCTCCATCAAACATATCGTACACAAACAATGTACATTTGAATTTGAAAAAATAGAATCCACCTCTCTCTCTCTCTCTCTCTCTCTCTCTTTTTGCAGCACATTTAAAATCTATTATTATATAAACATTGCCATTTCTTGGTTGGTTTGTCTGTCTGTTTGTTTGTTTCAGGGCTGGAAGAGGTTAATGATTAGTGTCTAAGAAAATGGCCAGAAAACTACTACCACCAACATCATCACTAGTTGATGGCCATAAAACACAGGCGGATCACCAATTCCACTGTGTAAATGTGTGTGAGTTGGTCGAGCTTGATGGAGGCTAGGTTGATGGCTGTTTTCCCATAGATATCGGCGGCCAGGTAAATCCTATCAAACGGAACAATAATGGCAACTACAACAACAACAACAACCACAGATGGATGAACCTGAATGGCAGGTATTCGACCAGGTATTTTCGAAAATACCTGGTAGGAATAAACGAACGCGCCTCGATTTTCGTTTTTTTTTTGATTTCCGACCAAAAGAGAGGAGAAGAGAGAAGAAGATTGAAAGATAGATCGCGATTGAGAGATGGAAAAGAAAGAGGACTAAAACGAACATGGAGAGCAAACGCCGTTTCGTTGTTGTTGTTATTATCATTCATCCATTGGCCAGGTTTGAATGTATGTTAAATCGAGGACCACGACCACGATGGTGATGGTCGCCGACTACTGCTATGGCTAGTTAGCCACTAGCTATACCTTGTATCCACTTTTCCAATAACGTCAAGTATCTTCTACTTCGACCATGTCAGAGAAACAAAACAAAAAAAAAGAAACGGGAGAGAACGCCGAAGACAACAATGATAATTATATGAACCGAATTGCCTTGTTTTCATTTCTCTCTCATTGTTGTTTCATTCGTTTCATTTGATGCCATTTTTTGCGGCAAAAGAAGCCTCGTATGTGTTTCAGTTTTCGGTTGTCGTTGTTGTTTCGTGTTAAATGTGGATTGCATTTCGTCAAGGTTTTCGTCTTTTTTTTGCTGTTGATTTCTCGCTGTCGTCGTGGTCGCGATGTTGGTGGTGAAAAAATCCAACAACAATAAACATGGTGATTCGAAAGAATGACACTCGTGTATGTGTGAGTGAGTGTATCGTGGTCGTATCCTCTTCATCAGCCACCAATATGATGAATATCATCATTCTCCGTGCTTGAGCTGCTTGAATATCCTTCAAGAGTGGCCTGGACACTGACCAGAACCACCGTCACATCATTATCATTTCATAATAATAATCATCATCATCACTATTCAGCTTTGATTCTTCTTATTATTTTTCTATGCTCAATACTCTTCATTATGCTCATTTCTTTCAATTGTCCAAGCGATTTTCTATTCCATTTTTAGATTTTGACCAGTCTTTTTTCACTCGGCCAAAGAAGAGGATAATCATTATCTGCTCAACACAATTTCCACCATCATCCTCGTGTTCAAATGGACACCGATTTTTTTCAACACCGAAGACCACTTTTTTTTGAATAGAAGATCAGATTTACGCCATTCGTTCCATGAAAAATCAGATCTATGAACTTGGTGATTATCATTAACTAGTTGGATGCTTTGTGTCTGCGTGTGTGTACGCAGGTAAATGTGATTATCCTTCCGGAGTGAATTGATTGTTCCATTAAGTTATCTGCTGCTTGATGGGTGTGTTTGTTATTTCAACGCAAGCGACCATAATCACGGAAGTGTTGCCAGGTGCAACAAGTGTCGTGTTTGCTGGTGAAACAAAAATCAAGCTTTCACACAATCCATAATGTTCAATATTTTCTTAAATCTGTTTAACAATGGCTACACCGACATTATCTATTGCAGCTCATTCTCCGACCAATAAATCCAACAAGTTGTTAAAGTCCTCCGCCAGAGATTTGGACTTGTCGAACATAAATGACGTTCAAACCAACGCTAACCGGAACTTTGAAACAACTTTGAAGAAACAATGCTCGAATATTGGGGAAGCTCAACGTCCCAGGCCCAGACACATTACCGAAGAGATTAATGATGATTCTATTTATTCGATACATTTGAAAAGGATCACCTATACGTTCAACAGTGTACTGAATAAACAATCCAATAATTGTAACTATGTTACGCGCTGCGACCAAGTGGACTATTGTTCGGCCAAAGATGAAACCACCACTACTGCCAATACTAATAATAACAGCAACAAATATGGTAGCAACAATGGCAAAAATAACAACAAATGGAATGATGATCAACAGGTAATTGTTCACCATCATTATTATTCTTTTCCTCCCACTGCAGACTACCCTTTTCCTCTCTATTGACGGTGTAATGATAGAGTGTGCGCTGTGTTGTTGCGCTATTCCATAGAAATACCATCATTGCACGGTAACGATTTACTATTGCAAATAGCATAGGAAGAGCTGTAGGATGATTTCGGGTGGTGATGGTAGTAAGTGCGCGGCAATTTGAAACCGATTGGGCTTTATGAGATGTTTCTGTTTCGTTTCTCCAACCATTTCATCATTATTGTTGTTTTGATTGGTTTTCAATTGTTATCATTTCGGGTATTTTTTTCCAAAATAAACATCCTCCAAAGACTGTCTGGCAAATCGATTGGATTTAGTTTTCTCAGATTCCGGTTTTTTTCCTTTTTTCTTTCATAAGCCTTTGACCCAGTCGAACATTTTATATCCGTTTGGCCTCAATTCGTTGATTTCCTTTTTTTGAATTTTATTTTTTTCAAAAAAACTTTTTGTTTGCGAGTAGATGTTGCTCGGATGTGGTTGATCATAAATTACTGAATGTGTTGCCAATTGAAGCATGTTAATCTTAACTATGTTTTAATTGTAATGGATTGTTACATAAGCGTGGCCAACACAAGCACACAAACACCAAGGATAGTTTTAAAAGGAAGAAGAAACTGGATAAAATTACTGCACTTTCCCAAAGGCCCAAAGCGGGAAACCTGATGCGTTGCCAGGCGCCGAAACAAGTTAGCATAAAAGGCGACAAACAAGCGTTGATATTGGAAACGGATAGCTGGTGGCTTCCTTTAATTTTTGCAAATAGGATAAATATTGATAAAAATAAAACTAAATTTGTTCGTGTGCTTGCATTTCAATTAACCGTTTTTAAAGAGGTAAAGATGGAAACATAGTTCTTAGGGTAAAAGATCAACAAGTGCTATAAATAGCAAAACAGTGCTTTCCGATTGGTGCCGTGTCTTGGACACATATTTGCACTAACCGTCGTTTGAGCAAACATACACATACACACATGGACACCGGCTAAAATAGCCTGAATAAATCAAGCAGTTAGGTCGGGAATAGATACACTTATACCATCCATAATTGATCTGTGTGAGAGAAATTAAAGTTTTCAAAATAAACACTTAATCTGAAACGAATCCCATCTTGTAGATATAATGAATTCATTTAAATTCAAGAATCTTCAAATGAAAGTTGTTGTTGACAAATCTTGTCCCTGTTCATCTTCTTGTGACAGAGTCTACAATGGGAAACTAGACAATTGCGGACGATCAAAGCAGCCACCATGGAACACCTGATCCAATATATTCTTTTGTTGACCCCGTTTCAACAACAAGCACAATTGAACTGCAAATCATCTACTGGTTGTGGCCACAGAAGTCAATCGCACGAAAGCGATGGTGAAGATGAATCCACGGTTGAATCAAACTATCTTCTGGAGGAAAGGAACAATGTTTCCCATGCGATGCACGTTTTATTCGCGACCTATAGGCAATTTGTCTATCCGTGGCAATTATTCGCCGATATAATCAGACAGAAACCATACACCAGTGTGAAACAATTCAATTTTATATTGTTCTATTGGCTGAACAATTACCCCGAAGATTTTTGGACACCGTGCCAGCAGCCAAACAATCAAAATTTCAATAATTGCAGCAATGAATCCAAAGAAAATGATGATGAATCGTCTTCATCATCATCATTGTTTAGTGATTATGCAACCACCATAACCACCAATACCATGAATTCGGTGTCTTCATTGTCCAGCCAAAATTATGGTTCCTCTTCATCATCATCATCATTCTCATCCTCAACGGCCAACTCAACAACTGCTACATCATCCATCGCCGACATTCTAATTGGAATGAGAGGTATTGATGAACAAGTCAAAAAACATTGTCTACATTTGATGGACATGGCCAAAGAGAATTGCAACAACAACAACAACAACACATTGAATCATTCTTCGATCCATGTAAGAATCTATAAAGCATACAACAGAATCGAATTCTAGACCTCAGGTATTGTTTTTTTTTTGAAACAGAAAACAATCAGCAAATCATCTTCAATCACTGAATTGGACGCCAAATTTATAGCTCAACAACTGACTGCCATAGATTTGGTGGGTGGCCACCAGAATGAGATTCTGGATAAATTTCCATTCAAGATATTAATTAATTTTTTCCTCTAGGAAAACTTTTTAGCCCTCAAACCATACACACTGCTTTCACATCAACGTTCCAAGACAAAGATCGAGATCATGATACGTAATTTTAATCTACTATCCAGACATGTAATCGTCACTATATTACAACATTCATCGTAAGTTATTATCCATTGTTTGTTGGTCGATGATTGAAACAATTTGTATGTGTCCGTGTGTGCAGACCTCATCTTGTAACCATTCATTGGATTGAGATTGCCCATCATTTGAGGAAAATGAGAAACTTCAATTCATTGAAAGTAAATCTTTGCATAATTGTTCTTTATTGGTCAATAATTCATCCGCTTGTTTATGTATGTTCTTTTATGTGTATCATGTGTCCGCTAGGCCATAATTGCTGGTCTAACAAACGAGTCAATTCATCGATTAAAATCGGTTGTTTGGAACAAACTACCACGTTCTTCGTTGTCCACGTTCACCTATTTATCATCGATTGTGGACGATGTCAATAATCAAACACTTTTAAGGCACACGCAACTGTTCATTGAAGGAACATCCAAAGTTAGCCTAGAAGAATCGTTTGGTACCGTGCCATATTTAGGAACTTTTCTCACCGACATAACAATGATCAACACTAGATTTGAGAATTATATAAAGGTAACAGGTGGTTTACTTGACCACTTTTGATCGACCAAGTTTTCGACCGCATTTTATTTTCCGATTCGTTCACTCTTAGCTGGAAAACGGAACGAAATTGATCAATTTCGAGAAATGCTGCAAACAATATGAAGTGTTAATGCAAATGCAATTGTTACAAAAGAATGCCATTGCCGCTCTACAACAGCAACAACAGCAAAATTATCATCTTGAACCGATTTATAGCCTAAATCATTATCTGTCTTTACGTTCACAATCTGTCCCATCGATACCAAGAGTGGCGAGGATATTTCGCAATTGGTTCCAAATGAATGAATCGGATCTTCCCAGCGATCGTGAGTGGTAAGCTTTTTTCCAAATTTCGAATCTGATTGTTTCGCATCGATGATTTTTTTCGATTTATTTTACAGTTATCAAATATCGCTGAGCATTGAGAATCCTGCTGGTAATAACAAAACTAAGAAATGAAACTCAAAGATCGAATTTTTTCGATCAATCAAATCTAAGTCAGACAGTTTTTTTTGTTAGTTTTTTTTGCAGATTTTTATAACAAAATAAATGTTAAAATGTTGTTCAATCATGATTTTCGATATTTTCTAAAAAACTTTGATATTGAGATCTATAAGATGATTGAGAAGGAACAATATGTCCACCAGAATGAAACATAATTGTTGAATTTTGAAATAAATTCCGGGCCAACGATTCTGAACGTGATGGATCGATAACTTGATCGCTTTGGCCAATGATATGCAAGGATGGTATGGAGATTTTTTCACCTTTCAATCGATCGAACAATTCCAGGTGAGTTTTGGTCAAACTATGGAAACCGGAACACATAATAACGAATTTAAATTCGTGAGGAAATTCTTTGACAAAAAAAAATATGAAACAAAAAATGATAATCAACTTTCTCCATTAGTCAAAAAATCGTTGAAATACCTCCCAAATGCTTGAGAATGCAAATTAAAGCCAAGAGAGAAGCACCTTGACTAAATCCCAACAATCCATCAAACGGACCCTAAATATGTTATGGTGTGTTTTGATTTCAACAACAACAAAATAAAACATTTTACAAGTCTTACTTGTTGCTCAAAAGTATCACAGATTAACTTTATGGACTGATCGAAACCTTTGACGAATTCTGAAACATGTGTGGAGCTGAAATAATCAGGATTCTCGCCGGAAAACCACCAACTCAAACCTATTTTTTGGTCAAAAAAAATAAACATTCGTTAATAGATTCAATCAAGCATTCCATGCAGATACACACAATCTTTTTCGAAACTTGGATTTTGCTGGCCCTCCGGTATTAGATTAGGAGCATCGATGAATACTTTTCCGGTAAAGTAGACAAAATTAGTTTTTAAACAAGATATTGATATGGTCAATTACCGAAATCACAACGATTTTTTAAAATTTTTCGAAATCCACCGCATTTCGTTTTGAAAGATTGAGAGTTTTGCCTGTATCCATGCAAGCATAATATCTACAATGTACAATGAATCAAAAAATTACAAGTATTTTCTTCGAACCAGTTTATAAATAAAGAAACCTTATATTTCTTCTTATCAGACATCTAATTAATTGTCAAACACAACAATGTTGACGATTGCCAAACAAATAAAAGCGTCACGTGTTCAGAGTGTGCGCACCTAAAATAGCATACGGTTGTATACGAATGGGTATTTTTCGAAAAATCTGCCGCGAATTTTTTCTATCGCTTTACGAAATGTCCTTTTTTTCCAACAGAGCAAACTTGTATCTTCTGGTGTCCACCACATCCATTGAATGTTACAATAACTTAAAACCATACACACTTGAAATCCCGATGACATTTTGTTTCTGGTCACAAATAGTATCTCTAAATAAAACTTGAAGATCAACTTAATAGCGGATTGACAAGTTGGAAGATAAAATAAAATCTTCCGACGATCCTGTGCGTGTTTGTGTGTGTGTGTGTTTTATTTGTGTGTATGTTTGAGAGTGTAGGTACAGGCATACGGGAAAAAATCACATTTAAATCGAACGAATTGAACGATATGAAAATTGGCATTCAGTTTGATTCAGTTCCTATTTTTGAAGCACACCAAAAACAATACTGTCACCAGACCACGATATGTTGATTGGTTTTATTGGATCGGGCAAAATAGCCCAGGCATTAATCAAAGGATTCATCAATGCAGGTTCGGATTGGACTTGGAAGTCGAAAAACGATTCAGTTTCACTAATTCAATTCCATTCCAATTTGCTTTCCAGGAATCACCAAAGTGGAAAATATTTTGGCTAGCGCTCCTAAAGATGATTTTGTCAATCATTACAAAACTAGAGTAAGTAATGTCTTGTAATTTGTCCATCATAATGTTTTTAATCATCATTTTGTTTCTCAGGACATTGGCTGCCGCACAACTTATCAAAACGATGAGGTTATCAAACATTCCGAAATAGTTATATTGGCGGTAAAGCCTCCCATCATTCCAACGGTGTTGCGGGATATCAGTGAACTGGTCACACCGAAACATTTAATGATTTCGATCGCTGCTGGAATCTCGTCTAAAACCGTTGAAAAAGTATGAAAGTATTTTGAAATGAGAATGAAATAACTGACTGCAAAAACTGATTTTTTTTAATCCAACGAATCAAGCATTTACCCAGCCACTCAAAAGTGGTCCGTGTAATGCCCAATACTCCAGTATTAATTCGTGAAGGAGTAAGCGTTTTTGCTTTGGGCACTAATGCTAAAAAACCCGATGGACAAACGGTCAAGAAACTATTCGAAAGTGTAGGAATTTGTGATCAAGTATCGGAGAATTTGATCGATGCTGTTACCGCTTTGAGCGGTTCTGGACCTGCTTACGTAAGCATAATCGATCATTGATCGAATCGATGGATTTGATGGTAAAATTTCAAACCTATTTTTAGACATACATGGTTATGGAAGCTTTGGCGGATGCTGGCGTTTTACAAGGACTTTCAAGAGAAATGGCTTACCAGCTCACCGCTCATACATTGATTGGGTATATTAATTGAAGATTTTTTCTTTCGCTTGCCATGCTGATTTTTTTCACACACACACATTAGAGCTGCCAAGATGGTTTTGGAAACCAAAAAACATCCGGCATCGTTAAAGGTCTGTATGGTTGATCACGATCGATCAGCAAGACAATAATTATTGAAATTTTTTCAATCTTGGCAAGGATGATGTTTGTTCACCATCCGGTACAACCATCAATGCGGTATACCATTTGGAAAAGAATGGCTTTCGTTCACTATTGATGGATGCTGTGGCGGTGGCAACAGAGGTGGCAAGAAAAAATGAACAATGATTGCAGAAACAACCAGTTTCGTTACCCGAAAAGATACAAAGATTTTTCCTTCTATTTTTTCCATCGTTTTATCATCATTATTATTATTATGCATTCGAACATAATCATTTGCAATCTTGCAAAAATAATTAACAAATTTCTTTAGTTATCGTAAATTACCATGAATCAAGGATGTGAGGATGTTGTCGTACTTTTTACAAATGCTCTCATTTTTTGCATGTTTCGATTCATTCAAAAAAAATGTTTAAAAATTGACAAAAAAAAAGTTATGCAAAAAATTCATAATTTTAAAATCAGGGATGAGACTAAAAAATAAATAAAATACTTTTTTGCCAGTGCATTCCGAAAAAAAAGAAATATTTAAATTTTTTAAAATGGAGGGGGATGAAATCAAAAGGGGCAGCAGGATTCAATGAGTATATCAATCAATTGTTAACATTCAATAAGCATTTGTGGGGAGTTTTAAGCGGTTCTCTTCTAGGAATTAAACAATTTTGTAACATAAAGCTATAAATATGTTTCGTGTTGGGGGTAGAGGATGGATGAGATATCATCATGAGACCAAAGAAGATATCACACATGCACAGATATCACCTAATCACATTATGAAACCCGAAAAACAAATATGCCCGTTTGTTAGTTTGAATCCTAAACTTCTTTGAATGTTCTTATCATTTGAATTCAAGCAATAAATCCGTATTCATCCAATTTACATTGAACGCTAAAAAAATTTTGCCGTCAAGTTTCATTGTTGAAGATGGGAAAAAATGGAATCATGCCTAAAACATAGGCAATATTTTCATAAAATTTTTGCTTCGCCAGCATATCCAAATCTGGCCATTGATGAAAGATAAACGTGATTATTATCATCACCAATACACTGGTATACATGCGCATCCTAATTAATTGATCATAATTGTTAATTCAAAGTAATCATTTGCAACAAGATTGGTTGACAATTTTACCGTGTCTGCAGGAAAGGAGCTAATATGCTGGCCATTGTGGCCACCAACAATAAAACCACTTGAAGCACCGTCAATAACACGTTGATCAATTTAAGCACCAATGCTCGTGCATTGGAATTATCCAATGAATCCAAATTGACCAATTGCTGCAAATGCTGGTGCTGTTGATGTTCCATTCTTGAAATCTGCATGATTTTTTTGCAAACGAAAAACAATTCTTTAGCAAACAGAAATTAGGATAATTAGATGAAAAAATCTAACTCTTGTTTGGAAAGTATCAAGGCTCTCTTGCACATCACGATGACGTTCTTCCATCTGGTATTGAATCTTCTCTTCCACATCCGAAATAAGTTGTTTGAGATTTTCAATCTCTTTTTGATGAAGCTCGGTCAAATCATTTAGTTGCTCCTCTATCCTCTAAAAATTATTGAATATCCATTGAATATCAATCGAATTACATATCAAAAACGAAATCACCTCCACACGATATCTTTCATCTTGGAAAGCTTGATTAAAATTTAAACATTCTGATTGGAATTGATTTTTCAAGGCTTCAATTTCTTCATTCAGACGCAAACATTCAGTGGCTCTATCATCGATCTTACTGCGAAGTATTTCGAAATCTGCAGGAGCATAATAACCTTTTTATAAACAAAAACCATACCATCGACTATGAACACAAGGGATCGAAATAAACGGACAACTCATGCTTACGTTTTAATGGCTTCATTTGTAACGGGCTACTACTATAATGTGCACTATTACTATGGCTATGGATGCCCAAATGACCAGATCCAGATGTAATACTTGAGCTATCATCTTCGGATGTATGCTTGGTGCTATGACTTTGTGAGTGACTATTAGAATTGAGCATCCCGGAATTGCCACTGGTATTTTGTTGTTGGTGATATTCTGTGTCAGAAATCACTATCAAATTGTTATTATTGCTTGTTTCTGTCTCGGAATTATTCTCTGTTTGAAAAAAACAAGTTTTTCTTTTATCAGAATTTCGCTTCGAATTTTTTTCATCCAAAATGCTTACTTTCAGAACTTTCAGCAGGTGTTTTCTTTTGAAAAAACTCTTTCGGCTTTGTTATGACCGTCCTGCAAGAATCAAAATACAGATTATCCGTGAAATAAATAATTCCGCGAACATACCCTCCAGCAACGGAAATACCGGACCAGATATTCTCGATAACGCCGCCGGATATTCCACTGATACCTTCTTTGATGTTGGTACCAACATCTCGTAAACGTTCTCTAGGAGGTCTATGATACATGCCACCATTTTTGATTTTTTCCAATTCTTCTTCCAACTTACAAAGCTTTCTTTGATACTTTGTGATTCTCTGAGATGATTTTTGGTTCTTTTTCTCAAAGATTGTTTTAAATCTTTGACTTGAACTGGTATTCTCACCGTTTGAGGATAATTTCAAATATTCATGCACATTTTCATTCCGGTTGTGTTGTTCTTCTTGGATACCTTTTTTATATTTTTGGATTTTCTGCTCGAAATGCTGAATGAGACGCTTGGTTTCATCATTCGGTGATAATGTATAGGAAGCTGGCTGGGATGATGTCGACGGGTTGGAATTATTTTCACCAAATTCCAGATCATTTGAATTGGATTTCATCATGGAACTAGACAACTGTCTTATATTTTCGCTAAAAGAATGCTCATACGAATTGTTCAATGTATTACGACCTAAAGATCCTAGATTTTCAGATGGATGATTGGTCAATTGCTGATAAAGATTATTATTATGACTGTTATTACTATGAGAAGATGTTGTTGGTTGTTGATTCAAAGATGAATATGATCCATGGCTATAGCCACGACGATGTGTTAGCTTCTTGAATGGTGATTGTTGTTGTTGTTGTTGTCTATTGATGAAATTATTACTCGTTTCACCATTATCACTTTGGTTATTCAAATTATTCGAATTATTTCTTTCCAAATTGTACTCGATAGCTGCTTGAAAGTTTGAAATGTATTTGTTGGCATCGGTCGTTATTGTCGTCTTTTGGTTATTTGGTCTATCTTCAGTATTAGTACTGTTATTTGGATGCTTGTTGTTTGGTAACATTATACAGCAAAATAAACTATAGAGATTAAATTCTTAATCTATCAACTGATGTTTGTCGCAACTGAACCTAAATAAAAAAAATTATCGATATGGGTACGATTTGGTATAGCCAATGATTCGATGTTTTCTTGGCTAAAATATCTTTTGTGGCATGCTCTTATCAACGATTTTTGTTCGGAAAGATGCCAAGATGATTAAATTACTGGTAATTGACCTGATGTTGCCGTGCAATAATTTGTTCATAAAATTCAAGTGTTTTTTCAGATTGTTTTGGCTTCTTGTTTTTTGACCTCTGGCAAAATCAACTGAAAAAATAATCAGTTGCGATGATGGTATGATCGAAATTCTTCACAGTATGGAGGTTGTTCTTGAAGAAGTCCTTTTATTTATTTGATGACTAAACTGTACAAGGGAGAGAAAAAGAGAGAATAATTAGTTAAATTTATGGTACACAAACTTATTGAAACCAGCGATTTTGTGTGTTATTGCACTTGAATCAATAGAATCCAATGGAAACTGAAAACTTGGTGTGTAAATGTATAATCTTGCACTCCGAAAACAAACACAAACAAACCCGAATAAAAAATTCATGCATGAGTCATCAAACTTTGATTTCTTGTCAATATTTTCATTGTATCATGCACACCGGATCATGATGGAGATGTAAATATGAGATACTAGTATTATGATATTTTTAAACCTTATCTCGCAGTTCAAGATAAGGTTGCTGAGCGACCAACTCGTCGTGACTATCTGCAGCGGTTAGACTTTCAAAAAAAGAATCTATCAAAACGATAAACTTACAATTAAAAAGTTGAAATCCGATCAGGTGATTGACATCATCACCACAGTAACTATATGGCGTGAAAGAGATATGGCCGGTCAAAAAGATAAAATCTTGTTTTTTTAAAAGGATAAATTAAAACATCTGGAGTGTCACAACATTACCACCAGAAAATCACCGATATTGTTGATCAAAGTGATTTATAAATTCATGATGATTATGATGATATGGACAACTTGAATAATTTCGATGAATAATAATTGAGGATAAATTTGAAAAAACCTAAAACAATGGATCATGTATAAAATTTATCCAAACACTATGTTTTGACACATAAGTTTTGACGATAATCGACTATTAATTAGATGAGGTTAATTTGGTTCAGGAAGTATATTGTTGGGACATGATGAAGTTGAAAAACTTCTTAAAAGTACCGCAATAAAACACTAAACAAAATTTGTTATTACAACACTGAGAAGTATGCGAGCATCATTTTTCTCGCTGCCTCTCTTTACGTCTCTATCTGTTTTGGTGAGTTTGTGCTTCAATTTCAGTAGCCAGCTTTCTAAATGCTAAAAGGTGGAGTGCGTTTACTCATACACACGCCAGACACGAAATCAGCCCCAAAATTAAGCGCATACGCATTGGTTAAAAAGTAAACACAACAAAAAACTTACGGCCAATCGTGTAAAAACAGAGTGTGACATTGTAATATTGTTATTTCATTCATGCAATATTCTTTGAAACCAATAAAAATGTAAATCATACATCATCGTATATGATTTAAGGTGATCATATTTCAGAAAAATAAGTCTCGTGATGTCGAAATTTAACGTCTGCTGTTGATAAATTTGATTTCCTCTCCTCGTACCAACAAATCCTTTCCTAATTTGGTTTCCGTTTTGATCTGAAATTTTAAAAAACAGAAAAAAAGCAAAATTTCCAAGAAAATAATAATAATTATAACGGTAAAGATGATAATTTACATTGATAATAGAGGTTTTTTCAAACGAAATCTGACCACAATTGGGACAATCGCTTGTCGGAAATATGGAATCATAAGTGAATTTACGAAAATGGCATTTTTTACAATGGAAAAAACGTTTTTTAGCTTGATGAAATTGAACATCATGATTTTTCGTCTTGCATAAATCGCTTTGTGATGTGGCCGTATATTTGCAAATTTTACACGTAACCACTTTGACATCCAATTCTTTGATCTCGGCCAAACGATTCTCATAGCATTCTCGTTTCTCCAAAACTTTGAAATGTTGTTGCTGAGCTTGATTTTCAATCAAATCAACAACATTATCATTGATGGATTTTCTTTTCAAAGCTTCATCTATAATTTTAGCGTTGATTTTTTCTTTTTCTTTATCAGCTTCGGCAATTTCTTTTTTGAACTCTTCATTAGATTCGCTTAGATTTGATTCGACTCTTTTCAAAATTTGTTCCAATTTTTTGTTCTTATTGGGCGGTGAGATCAGCTTTGAAGCTTGATTTGCTTGTTTCTTTTTTTTCAATATTTCAATCGCTCTTTGTTTGATCGGATCGGTTGTTGAGTGATAATCTTGAGCAGATATTTTCAAATCAATCATCTGACCTTGGCCATAACCTTTGGCTAGTTTGGGTAGACCATCTTTGGCAGAATCGATCGGTTCTTTGATGGTTGACCGTTGATTATTGTTGGCTCTTCGTTCGTTGGGTTGATCAGAAGATTGTGATTGTTGTTTGGAAAAAGCGGCCAAGTTTCTAGCTGCACGAGAAATCGGATTGGATATTATTTTTTGCAAATTTTTGATTTCATTCTCTTTTTTGCTAAAAAATTGTTCTTTTTTCAACGAAAACATCGGTATAACAATATTATTTTGGCTTAAAGAAGCATCTGGTCTGAAATTGTTGGCAAAATGATACTGTTCTGGTTCTTTATTGGCGAATGTTGATTGAATATCTGCACGTTTCGAACTGAATTTACGATACGCATTCTTGATATGAAACAGACAGAATTCATCTTCAGCCCGGATAATCAAACTGCCACATATATCACCATTTCTTTTGATTGCTTTACAATGGCCCAAATCTTTGGATGTGCCCATTTGCAATAATTGATCCGGATCGTCCAAGGTTATGGTTATGTTGATGCTATTCTGGCGGTTTTTATTCTTATTCTTATCATTATTATTATTATAGTTGTTATTCATAAATGATGCATTCAGTAATCCAATAACAGTTCCAACTGGCAATTTCCAATGTCTGTCATGAACAGAACCGAATAGGAAAAAGTTGGTGATTTTTTCCGATTGCATATCGCTTAGGTTCCAAATGGAATAATCTTTTCCATTCTTGCTAACTTTGGTGGTTTTGTTTACGATAACTGCCATGGTGACCCAATCATAATCGATATCATTGGATGATTTATTAATATGAGATTTAACGGAAGAAAGCTTGATCATTTTTCTTCCTTGCATCAAAGTTTTCAATTCATCGCTTGATACTAATGGTTTGGTGATTCGGATTCCGGCATAAAGTTCTTTGACAGTTCTTTCATTTTTGGAATCATCCACCCCAACACTGCTGCTCTTGGACTTCCAAGTATCTGTGTTGATTGAAACATTTTTCAAGAATTAAAATTTCACTTGTAAACACCTGATTCTTACCTTTGCGAATTTTTTTATTAGAAGTGAAATTCTTTCCAGAATAGCTACTTTTGCGTTTGTTGTTGAGGCCCAGAAAACTTTCTGCATCGTTATCATCATCTGAGAATCCACCTAGATCACTGAGATCACCAAACAAATCTTGGGCAGAGTAGGGCATTTTCAAACAACAGTGATTAACAAAATGCAAAATGAAAGAGAAAGCACATTACGAAACTAAAAAATTTAGGCGCAATTTTTGCCGGCAAAATCATCTATAAAAACCTAATGTTAAAATAGTTAAAGAAAATATTTTCGAGAAAAAAATTTGGCAACAACAGATGTCAGCACCATCTTCATGATTCAAAATTTCAAATACAGGAATTTTGAATTTCCTGGATGTAGCCAAATCTGCAAATCTTTCAGATAGCTTTGACGATCTCGAAGAAAGGACAAAAAATAAACCATTGTAGATTTACAAATAGCGACCTTTTTGGCCAGCTCGGCCAGATCGACATAATAAATATTTTTGGTATTTTGTATTTTTGAAAAAAAAAGATTTGTTTCCAGTGATAAACGGAATCGGTCTTTGTTCAATGTTGTCTGGATATGCACTGGTTCTTATCTATCCTAAGCATTTATAATATTTCCACCAATGGCTTTAGCCGGCTGCCTTTTATACTGGTTGTTCGGTTGGTTGTGTATTATATCCGGCTTAGATTGTCATTACGATTACAACAAACTACTAAACACTCCTGGTTTCGGTTTTTCGGGCCTTTATCTGGGTTTTGATACTGAAAAAAAACGAAGAATAAAACGAATATAAAATACTTTAACACATTAACGTTTTTTTTTCTATCCCAATCATCCCATCTATATTCCTGCTAAACGACAACGATTCGGGATGTCGTTATTCACGTTGTTGATGATGGAAATTGGCGAAAATTTTGCAGATTTTGGCCATTTTCAAAGGAAAATAATGGTAACAAACTGACGAAAATATAAATGATTAGAATTAGATTGTAAAGTTTTCGTGGAAAAGCGCCAAATATTCTTGAGCACAGAAACATTGTGTGTGTGTGTGTGTGTAAATATCGATCATCAATGACCATGTATATTGATGGACAATGAATATCATTAATATTTCTGGGTATATATGACGTTTCTACCAGAATGTGGATTTATTTATAGCCGAAAAATACTGCAATGATCCAACAATAAAGAATATTGTGTGCGGTTGTTGTCGTCAAACTCATCAACATCATTGCATTGCATGTCCATAATGATCATCAATTCAAATCAATTTAGTTGGTTCGATTTGGTGGTTGGTCGTGGATCTTAACAAAAATCGGACAATGTACAAACGAATATAGTGACTAAATATGCTATAGATAGGTTTATTTGTTGTACATTTTTGGCCAGAATACAGGTAAGTACACACAAAGTCACATGCCAGGTGTGTTGCACACACACACACACACACATTGGTGATTGAATTTGAAACAAAATCAATCATCAAAATTCGAATGACTTAAACCTCTATTGGTTTCCAGTGAAAAGCATTTAATATCTCCATAATGATAATAAGTAATAACTTTTGAAGACACACACACACACACACACACACAGACAGTAACCACACCAACCACACCATGATCATTTACTTATTATTATTATTATTATTATTGATCAACCAGGTTAGATAATACACAAACAGACGAACAAAGAAAAAGAGAGAGAGGAGGGAAGGAAAGAGATGGACATGGACAAGTTTTCCAAACAAGCAATGGTGTTTCAATGAGTTTAATTTCCAGAAACAGAAAATAAAGACAAAAGAACGATATAGAAAAAGAAATCATAAAAATTTATATTTGAAAAAAATAACAATAATAAAGATCGTAGCATTCTGCATGGTATCATTGTGGTTTTGATGACCAGAGAGTATTTCAATTTAGATAAGAAAAACCGAACCAAACCGAATGAAACAAACAAAAGAGAAATACGAGAAAAAAAAATACGAATCCAAGTATTTTTTTCCTTATTATCACATACGCAGACAAACTACCTGGTCGATGTGGATGTGCTGAAACAATATTAGAATCTATATAACTAAACTAAAGAAAAAAAATCCCAACGCAAGGATGCTGCTATTTTCTTTTGCTAGAACGGTAAGTTTTAATTCTAAACTAAGAAGATGATGGTGATGATGATGATGAAGAATGGACAGAGAAAAACCAACCAAACAAATGAACAAGCCACAACAAATGATTTTGGTTGTTTGACGGCTCTAAATTTGTCGCGTCCGACCATCTTCATATTCCTTGTTGGGCTTTTGGTGTTTGTTCCACTAAATAATGATAAAATAAAGTTTTTTTTATGACACCCGGACAACAACCAAAATAGAGAAGATATTGTTGACCCTTGGCCACAAGGATGGACATCAAAAGCAAGAGAAAGAGAAAGGGAGAGAGATGATATCATCATGTGGTTGTTCACCTGGACGATGGTGATAATTCTATGAAGAAGAAAAAAGTAATTAGACCAATGATGATGATGATGTTGATGATGGTGGTGG
The DNA here is from genome assembly GCA_025882695.1 of Amerodectes protonotaria. Lineage (NCBI taxonomy): Eukaryota > Metazoa > Arthropoda > Arachnida > Sarcoptiformes > Proctophyllodidae > Amerodectes > Amerodectes protonotaria. Next base: position 14,911 of record JAOZJS010000299.1, on the reverse strand, counting down.
TACCGTGCTGGATGTGCTGGATCAAAACCAAAGCTGAATGGTGCAAAGAGGAATTAGAGAGAAAGGAAAAGAATGGTCAAAAGCTTTATTAGTTTAGCCGAAATCATTTTTTAAAGAGTTTAGCGCAGGGGCGAGCAACCCGCCGCACGCGTGCAGCCCATCAAACATTTATGGTGCGGCCCACCAAGCATTTCTGAACAGGAGACGAAGCTATATTCCTCTCTCTGATTGGTCCAGTGGTGATTTGACCAGATGACAAGCGATCAGCTTTTACCAGTACTTGTCTGTGCATGTTCGACGCCTATAAAAACCGTTCTTCCCTCTGATGGGTTCATTGTGATGATTTGACCTGATGACTAGACACATTATAAGGAGGAGACGAAACTGTATTTCTGTTCGCTTGTCCAGAGATGTCGTCGTAAGTCTACCTTTTAAACGCTACTTTATGTGAGGCCCGACAAACAATTTCAAAATTGAAATTGGCCCCCTTTCATTGAAAAAGTTGCTCAACCCTGGTTTAGTGTAGAAAAGAAGATTGGTTATTATGAATGGATGATGTAATGATTGTGCCGCATGTCCAGAAATACGGTTCGGTCAGAGGGCACATACAATCAGGCTTGCAATCAAATCAAAATCAAATCATTACCTTTTGTGGTACCTTTACTGGTGATGGTTATTGTCACATTTATCTTTATGTAACAATCTTTAAAGGGTATTAACCACCACCATCATCATCCTTGCGACCAACAGTGTTTTGTCTCCAACATTCTCACAGTTACAGGATGCTGTGCGGACACAGAAAACACACAATGATGCTTCTTCAAGATAAATCAAATGATCGATCTTCTTGTTAGGTTCTTGTTTCTTGTTTGGTTGTGCTTGTTGCTGATGATATGGATGATAATGATGGCTGATTGTGGCACCAAGTTCAATGGCAACCAACGACAACAGGAAAAATATTACACAATAATCAATCGGAGCTATACAGGGCTTTTCCGGTTTCTGTTTGTTGAAAAAATCCGCCATTTTCATGGCTGACAAGCCAAGAATCTAATCCCAGTTATTCTGGATGTTATTCTATTGATGTTTACCTATTTTGAATAATGATCATTGATGAGTGAAACCTCGTTTGTTGGTAAACACGTGTTCAATAGATCTTCAGGATTCGGATTGATTTCGGTGTGCTGGTACAAGTGCAAGTGTTTATGCAGACAATTCCAAGTGGAATACACATTCGGAGAATAAATTATCGTTATTCTATTTCGAGGTTATTCCGGTAAAGAAGGAGAGAATCCTCGATACCAAACATACAACCGGGCCTTTCGCTTTCGCTGTTGTTTGCAGAGATAAATTATCATAAACACACACACACACACACACACACCAACCATTGGACAACTACGACACTTGCACACACGTTGGTCGTTGATCTTCCCAGAATCTCCAGAAGAGTGAGTGGATACTAGCCAGTACAATAATTGTCAATGATTTTGCTTGTCAACAGTCCCGGAATATCATCTTAGACATTATAATGCTTTCTGCTTTGAAATAAACAGAATACAGGGTCCTAGTGACCAGCTTGCATGGGTTAACAATAATAATAACCGTTATAAAATTTGGTCCCGGGTATTTAGATGTAAATTAGGCGTGTGTGTTTGTGTGTGTGTGTGTGCTGCAGGAAGCTCCATATTTTCTACCTATAGAATAGAACGGTGTGTAGCCATTGAAACAAAACGAGAAAATAGCGAATCTTGACAAACACTTCGGCAACAACCGAAAAAAGAAGAAGAAGAAGAAAGCGAATATAAAAACTGGGAAACTTTTAAATTCAATTCAAATGCTAATTTAGATGTGAAAATTTCGTTGTTGCCTTTGTTGTAGATAAAAGAGGATAACCAAACAACAACAACAACAACCACGACAAAAATCCCTCCGAACCTGAAAAGATGATGATGATGATTCTGGCCATGACCAGAAACTCCAGAAATTCCAAAAAAATAATCAAGAATAAATATTAAATATTTATTCTTTTGGCTTCAAATTTATTTTTATTTTCGTTTTTTTTTGTTTGTTTGTTCTTGTTCCGCTAGAACAGGGGTGAGCAACTTTTTTAATCGACCGGCTACTTTAAATTTGAAAATTATTTGGCCGGCCCCACATAAAGTAGTGTAAAATCTACTAAATAAACCAATCAGAGGGAGATATACGCCTTCTTCTTCTGTTTATAGTGTGTCTTGTCATTGGCTCACATCATATCTGGACCAATCAGAAAGAGGAATACAGCTTTTGCTCCTATTTATAGTGTGTCTAGTCATCAAGTCAAATCTTCACATTGAACCAATCAGAGGGAAAAACTGTTCTTATAGGCGTCAAACATGCACAGACTTGTACTGGTTAAAGCTGTCCACTTTTCCTATGTTTATAGTGTGTCTAGTCATCAGGTCAAATCATCATCACTGGACCAATCAGAGAGAGGAATACAGCTTCGTCTCCTGTTTCGAAATGATTGGTGGGCCGCACCACAAATGTTTGATGGGCGGGCCACCGGTTGCTCACTTCTGCGCGAAAAGAAAGTGAATTTCTTGATCAAATAACAACCGGAACGACCAAAATCTATTCGACCAAGGTGGAGATTCTGATTTATAAATCCAGGAATACTACCTTGAAATATATATCATTTGAGATTCGTGTGGCAGATAGCAAATCGAAAAAAAATCCAGTCTTTTGGTGATGGTAGTTAACTTGGTTAATCCTTTGGCCAGCAATAAATGGTCGAACACCTGAATACCCGAAAAAGGTAAGTTTGTACATTTAATGTTGCATTTAGCTTGAACTAAATGTAAAAAAAGCTTGGTTATAGAAGTCTTATTTATCTATTCCATCATCATTTGGAATGATTTTATTTTATTATCATTGTTGGTTGGTCCAAGATTCAGTTTGCGAAGATCAGCAACAACTGAACAAAACAGAAACTAATAAAAATTCATTAGAGCCAGGCATAGAAAGAGCTTAATTTGAATATCTTCAAGTATGGCACACTTCTTCACCATCATCATCATCATCATCTGCCTTGCTCGGATGCTGATTTTTTTATCTTCAACCATTTTTTTGATTGTTTTTTTATCTTTTCGAGAAAAAAAATTAAGTTTATGATCGTTGGCCAACTAGGAGATGATGGCTTGATGATGTCCATCAAAGAATGGAAAACAAATCAAAGCTTAAAGTTTTATGATCTTCGCCCAACAAACTGTTTGGTGGTTGTGGTTGTGGTGACGGTGGCGGCGGCGGCGGATGCTAATTGGAGCATTTTGGTTCTCATCTTCCCCAATGACCAATGTCAACCTCGAGGTGAAGTTCAAACATGCACAAAAAGTATCCATCAAGATACCTGAGGACCAAGGACAAATGGATTGTAGAACATCGAACACAATCCACCCGGGTGTTCATTCAAGCTCTAAATCGACCAAATCAAGTGAAACATAGCCGACCTGGATTCTGATTCTTGGCGAAATAATAAACTTGGAAAACCAAATTGATTTAAGATTTAAGATTTTTCCACCTTGATCGTCGTATCAAAAAGTGTATTCTTTTACTTGATCTTAGCTTGGGTTTTTTTGTGTTGTAATCATAATAATAATAATAATGATTGAAAGATTGGTGGCGGTGGCGATGAGCGAAAATCGATTGGTTTGGTGATCACCATCAAATGGCTGTTTGTTCAAATGTTTCGGATCTTCCGAAGATTAAATAACCAGCACCAGCAGCACCATTGATGATGGGATGAATGGCCAAGAATCGACTGTATTTGACTGACTGACTGACTGGCTGGCTGGCTGCATGGCCCATCCTAATCAATCACTTTAATAATCACCCAAACCAAGACGGGAAAAAAAGCCCGACGGACGCCAACACTAACAACAACAACCAAAACTAAGCATGGATAATGGACGTTGTTGTTGTTGTTGTTATTATGATTCGAAGCATTATATTCCTTCGTGGATTGTATTAGACCAATCTTATTCTTTTTTTTTCTTCATCTCCGGTCTCTTGATATTGTGTGCATTCTTTTTAGCCGTTCAGCGGACATCATCTAATCTGAATCGCTCTTGTTGTTTGATAGGGACCAATTACTCTTTTTCCCTCTCCCTCTCCCGCTCTCTCTCTCCCGCTCTCTCCCATTGCTCCGCTTGTTCCGTTGGTCAGTTTTTTGGTCGGGCTTTTACACCACCGCATCGGATGCCAATCATGGACAACAATCAAGCATTTGGGAGTTAGAAAAAAGATGGACAGAAGCAGAGCCATGGCATGGATGAACACCAGAAAAAAAAATCTACAACATCCACAGCTAGTTTTCTATATAAATCGTTTTGTGTTTGCTTAATACCAACATTCCCTTTTCCGTTTCAGATTTTTTTTGCCCCAATGCTACCCAATAAATCCAACCACCGTGGACAAGTCTTCAAAAATGTGAGTTCGTTCATAATCTGTGTGTTTACATTTAGGGTTTTCGATCAATTTTTTCTCTGTTTCCTACTAAAAGAAGAAGATTTCCGCTCTTAGAACTTGCATCAACATTGGAACATCCAAAGCAGAATGGATATTGCAAAGGGATTTTAGTGAAATTGTCCACGGCTGTATCAGCCGAGGATCGGTGGTGATTTTGAAGCAAAAAAAAATTAAAAACACGAAATCTATTACTTATTTACCTGGCGTTTTGATTATGATTATTGTTTATTATCCTCATTTTTTGTTCTTGTTCTCAATCAATTCAAGGCTGTGATGTGATTATCATTATTATTATTGGCATTATGTATAACCTGGTATAACGATAAGAAAGACGATGGTTGGCTTGGACCACGTCCATCTCTATCTTGTCCTGGTGATGATCATCTCAGTTATTGTAACATGAGAGCAATGGGAGAAAAGCACCAGAACAACAGCAACAATTCAAAGATGGATATTGACAAGAGGATGGATATTGCGTGATAATTGAAACGAAATATTATTATTATTATTGCGGCTACGCCATTGATCGCCATTTGCTGCCATTCGGATCTTTCTTGTTTTTGTTTTCAGTTTTGGTGCTGATTAAGTCACGAAGTCGGTCGGTGCATGTTTGGTGCAGGAGCCAAGCGAAAAGTAACCAGCGCATCATTGTTTGTAGAATAGCTTGAATTGCTAATGTCTCGCGCTATGCCCAGAACGGATTGGTTAGTTGGTTGGTTGGTCGGTCGTAAAAACAATCCAAGAGATTGGGAGCAAAACAATGGCAATATGACGATGTTTATATAAAAATACGCACACAAGGTGATTAATCTCAATTGCCCATAATGGATTATGATAGATGTTGGATGCTTTTAGCTAGCGCTGTTGATTACAATGATCATTCAACAACTGTCCCGATGGTGGTGAACATTCTATTATATTCTTTTTGGCCGATCAATTTCATCAAAAGAGAGAGAGAGAGAGAGCACCATCGGATTGAAAAGTCTCAATCTAATATGCTATCCTCAACCTCTAAGGATTATTCATTGCGTTTTGTGCTGTCAAGAAGAAGAACAAAAAACCTAAATCTTTCATAATTAATCGGTTATCATTATTGGTAGGATGGGTACCCAGATCCCAGATTTAACGATTCCGCAACAAGAAACCGTCAACGTTGATTTGCGTCCTTTTCTAGTCACTATTCACTCGTCATTGAGGTGATTATCATCCAAAAAAGAAAGAAAGACTGAAAACAAAAGCGCAGCAACAAGACGATCTCTTCACCCGCTCATCATTCATTCTTCATCCTCATCTCATCGGACTTTTGGTCGGTGGCCGACTTAAATCGTGATGACCAGTGTGGCGATGGTTCATGTGAAATTTTTTGTTTTGTTTCATATCCGTCCACGGTTTCCTTTACTCTTCTAATTCGAATCCTATAAAAACGGATTAGATCTCTCTCTCTCTCTCTCTCTTGCCCGAATGGAGCCGCCTTCTTTTTTTTAAAAATTACAGAACTTATTTCGGAGCACACCAGAAGGCAGCACAAGTAGCCAAGTATTACGGCTTGAACGGCAGCAAAAATTTACCGCCCATAAATTGTCTGATTATCTGCGTTGGGCAAAACAAAAATGGCTTTAGCCAAGAAGAGGGAAAGAAAAGTGGGCAGAGCACGCATTGATAGTCATTGAACAGTTGGAAATTTGCAAGTATAAAACAGTAATGATGGGAGGTGAGATTTACTCTGTACTGGCCAGTATAACCAACATCATAATCGCCTTCCCCATTTATAAAAAAAAAACATTTCTAATTGCTTTGTAACCGCCCGCACAGCCCCCAAATGTATTACCAAAGCTGAACGCGATTGATCGACGCACGCGTCCATCATCATCATCATCATCATCAGCACCGTAATCATCATCATTGATCACAGCCAATACCGCCAGGTTAAGGTATGTCTTATGTGCCTGCCTGCCTGTCTGCCTGTGTGTGTGTGAATCCTTTTTTTTGGGGCATGCCAATGCCGTGCATTCACACACAGGCACACACACACACACACAGCCGAACAGCAATAATATTCGAAAGGAGGCGGCCAATATGCCGGCAAATGGGGTAATAAGCATTTGGACAAGTAGTTTTTTTTTCACTCTGGTATTTTTAGTGGTAGTGGCATTATTCAAACGGATTCTCATTCGTTGCTGTTTTGGGATGCAGACGACAAATCCCAAAATTGTTCCTCTCAAGAAGCGGCCCAGCAGCAGCAGCAGCAGCAGCAGTGTTGGGATTTTGAAATTGTGCGCGAGAAACAGCGAGAAAGAGGAGAGAGAGAGCCTGCAAGTGTGTGTGTGTTGGTGTGTGTGACCACAATCTACAGCCGCTTCTTTTCAAGGAAACACACATTCACACACAGAGACAGACAGAAAAATCCACACAGCCACTTAGTTAGCTTTCTGCCGTGATTCGCGCCAGTTCTGTTTGGTTCGTCTCAGTAAAAGTGTATGTGTATGTTGGCGTGTATGTCTGTCTGTCTGTGCTATTGGGTTGTTGTTGTTGTTGTTATCTTATTCTTTAGCATCCTCGCACGCACACACCACGTGTGCGTGTGCTGCCATCGCTGTCATGCCACCAAAGGAGGGGGAAGAGCTAAACAAAGGCGACCAAAATCAAAAAAAAAACGCGCGCTTTTTTGGCGATCTTGGCCTCTTTGTTTGAAAGCCTCTTCCTAATGTTTCGCTGATATTCAGAATCTTCTTTTGTTTCTCTGATGTTTTGATGTGCGTGAATTCTGTACATTGATGATTATGTTCGATGGAGACCAAATTCAACTCTTGATCTCATCTTGATTCTTCCAAGTCAAGGATTTTCATCAATAATGACCAAATCATGCGAGCAGAAAAGAACTAGAAATTCATTTGAAGAATTCGAATCTTTAGAAGAATTCGAATTTTAATAATTCCATTCTAATTTCACTAAAAGAATTGATTGATTGATTTGTGACCAATAGAATCTTACACAGTGAGACTGTCGGCTTAAATATTGATTGATAATTGTCGTATTCGATTGAAAAAACGGAAATTCGATCATCCAAAAATGGATTTCCAATCAATGATGGAAACGTTCGCCGAAGCTTGGGTGGCTGCCAACACTCAAACACCATTGACCGAAGCTGCAACAGCAGCCAATGCCAACGATCATGTAAGTTGTCAATTTTTTCTGTCACAGTTCCAAATCTTTGGATTTAATTTTCACTACTACATGTGAGCCAAGCTTGTTGAAAATTTAAAATATGATCATCAATTAATTATTAATTAATTTGATGAAATTGATTGATGTTTCTTTCATACACTTCACTCTGCCATCCAATACCCCATATTCATAGAATTATGTCTGTATCCATGTTTATGCTTATGAATTTCTACGAACTTTTCCAGTAGTAGTCATTTTCATCGGTAAAAACAATTTTTTCTCGGTGGGACAGATTGTGTGTCTGCGGGTGTGTGTGAAAGTGTGAATGATGTATATCCTGGAACAGTTCTCTTGCTCTTTCTCTCATCTAAAACACAGTTGGATTCTATTTGCAAGCAATGTGTGTATGTTGGTAGTCCGTTGTTCGCAGTATACTGACATCCAATCGGATGATATAACAGCTGGCGGATTTCGGAAGATTTTCCCGGATTCTCTTTCGATCCTTGTTGTCTGTCTGTTTTAATATATTTTTTTTCCATACTTTACTTTCTCTGCCGAAAATACAACCTTACCTAGCTTATGGTTGTTTTCCAATATATTTGGGGGGGAACTGAATCTGCCAACCGTGTAGAAAAAATTGGTAAACTTGGTATCTGCTGCTGATGTTGGTTGCCACTACTTTTGGGACGTTATCGTTTTTTGGAACCCACACAGACACACACATCCATAACAACCGACAATTCACTTGAATTCTAATTCTATTTTGATGACTATTGATGATTGTTTGTTTGCAGCAATTATTAGCATTGACCAACCTGTCCCCAGCATACACGCCCACACAGACACGCTGATAGCTCTAAAAAAAGCTTTTTGTGCTATCTTTTTCCTGCATCTTTAGGTTATTCCTGGCTGTGTGATGCGTTTGATCCTCATCAATCGGATCCGGTGTGTGTGTGTGTGGAGGGTGCGCAAACTCGTGAATATCGGGAATCAAAAAAAAAGGAAAACTAAAAATTACATTGCCATTGATCCCCGATGCTTTCTTGCTCTCACCCACACACATACTAATGCAAACAGATTCTGTAAAACTGTATCTATCTCTCTTCACAGCTCCACACACACACACACTCTACTCCAAGCTTTAGTTCTCTATCTTTGGCACAAGAACCTTAATCTCATCCTATTTGGTCGTCGTCGTTATTATTATTATTATTGCCCTGCTATATCCATGTGTATGTGTGCGTGTATACTCCATTTCCGTAGATTTTCGAACGATGATTCCATTCCTTTTTATTTCTTGCTCTTTCTCTCTCTCTCTATCTTTTCGGGTTTCTTATTTCCTCTTTGAATTTTTGACTCTAGCCGAAGAGAGAGAGAGAGAGCACAACTCTGGGATTGTTACCAGAGTTGTTGTGCCATTCTCTTCCTTTTTCTTTCTGTTTCTCCATCTATCTAAAAGGAATTAGCGCGTTTCTTGCTACCCCGCTTATATCCACCATCCAGATAGATAGATAGAGAAAGAGAACAAGAGAAAGAATCAATACATACACGCATTCAGAGGTTATTTGCTGTTGTCTTTGTTATTATTCCAGAATCCAGAAAAGATGATGCTCCGTTTTGCGGAGGGTGTGTATGAGGAGGGTCTGTAAAAGTGCACTTTGCACTTTTTTCTCCCGGTCGCTTTCCCATTCTTTCTTTTCCTCGCGTTTTTGGATTTCTAATCTCAATTTAAGCACAGCAATACTCTCGCTCTCTTTCCAACACTCGACAAGAAAGAAATAGAGTTTTGGCGTGGTTGTGGTGATCTTTTCGGGATTCTCTTTTCTCAATTTTTTTTCGCGTGTATCTTGGTTTATACCCCATCACTACAATAAGAAAAAAACTTGAACAAAACTCTAGCTATATCGAGAATATCCCAACTATAATTCCCTGCAACAACACAGCAGAACAGCAGTTCCTGTTGGAATGCGATTAAGTTTGTGTTTCTATGTGCGATCATTCGAATTAATTTGCCTATTCGGCTTCATTTCTTTATATATTCCGATTCTTTCTTATTTCTCAATTCGCAGTCTATATCTTTTTCTCCTGCTTAACTCTTACCTTTTGGCGTTGGCGCACAAACCCAAGTTTCCAAATCGAATCCAATCTTCTCCACACATGACGTGTATTCTTTGGGACCAGGGAAAAGTAGACTTATACCAGAATAAGAACAAGAAGTGCTAATTTAATCTTCGCAGCAGATAATCATCATTGTGTGTGTGTGTATTTGGAGCATAATATTATTATTAATGCTTTTCGCCGTTATCGAATCGCTCGCTCCGGTTGTAGTAGTAGTTTTGCAACGTCCCGATTCTAGAATCCAAAATGTGTTGTTATATAAGGCTGATGCTGAACATTCTCGTAAAGAGAGCTAGTAAACTGCTAGTATACTTCTAATTGAATAATAATATTCTCGTCCAAGAGACACCATACACACGCACACACACATCAATACCATTTTTGGAATTGAAAAAATTCCTTTCGGTTTGACTTGTTCCTTTTGTCTAGTTTTTTCATCGTTTCGTTATTTGGCCGCGAGATTCTCGACTTTTCCGCAAGTAATCTTTGATGACTCTTGAATGATTGAAACGCCAATCGGTTGGTTGGCTAAAATGTGAAAAAAAACGCTTTCCAAGACCTTGAGCCAAAAACCATGAGCGCAAAAATGCTTAATTGGTTTCTGGTATAGAAAGGGAATAGATTAGAGTGCCTTAGGGGCCAAATAAACACGGTGTGTTTGTGTATGTTTGAGTTGGTATGTGCAAAGAGATAAAAACGTAAAGGTAAATTGCTTAGAAAGCTTGTAAAAAGAATATATTGACGGCTAAATCAGCTTAGCCGCGTTCTTGCTGCTTCACCACCACCACCACCACCGACGAGGACAACCAAGACCACGTTGACGGATGGTTGGCTCAACCAGACCCGAGAGATATACCATGGTAAAGCAATTGGCACACAAACCATGCGTATGCGTGTGTTTTGGCGAGAGAGAGAGAAAGATCAACCAGCTAGCCAGCCAGCCACTAATGCATGTCGGTTTGATTATTGCTGTTGTAGTTATTGCCAATAATAATGGATCCTGCTAGTCCTTCTTCTTGGTATTTTTTTTCTTGATCGCTTAAAGCTTAACCACCATACCACACCAGCGTACACACACACTCGCCCTAGACTAAACTAAAATCACCGCCGTTCCACGATTACCTTATGGTCAATCTGTCAAAGTTTGCTATTGGCAACAAAAACCCAAGATTCTTTCATTCTTATTGCTTGTCTTAACTCGATCCCCCCCACCACCACTCTCAAATCCCAACGTTTTCTCTTGATTTGTGTACCTATTGCTTTTTTCCTCTTGTTTCCTTGATATTCGACAAAGTATGGAAAATCTATAGCCAAGAAAAGAATCTATAACCGATTAACCAACAACAATAACAATCATCATCATCATCATCATCATCATCATTGACAATCACAGTGCTGTTGTCGTTCTTCTTTTTTCATCTTGTTCTAGGAGATTTTAAGTAAATAAAGGTGCAGCGCGATAATTTCCTTCCATTTTATCAATATTCTATCTTCCATCCTTCTCTCCTTTCCTTGTTGGTGGGCAGGAAAAAAGATACACAACAGCATTAAGGTTCTGTGTGATATCGAGATCGATACAGGACACAGAAAAATCTATTATGGTGTGCTAAATCCTGATGATAATATTTTTCTCGCACAAGTATCGCACACATCTTCAATAATTAGAAAGCGATCTTAGGAAACCACCATACTCTTTGATTTGATTTCATTCATTCACAAGCCATTCGCACAAATTGGATTGATGTCGACCCCTAAAAAAGGACGGAAATTTCTTCTTATTCTCCAGAAAAAAAATCCCTCTTCTTGGATGTTATTTGTTTGCTGTGCGCGCTTTTTCCCTAGCAGAATACGCACACAAGTGGTTCTGGATAATAGGCAATTGATGTTTTTGGGCGAAAGTAAATGCAAGCATACGTGTGTCTGTGTGTGTTGGTGTATTTGTTAGATAGCCATAGCAGATTGGTTCGAACATTATCTGAAGAAGGGGGCTGGAAACACAAACCATCCAACCAATCAAACATTAGTGTGTGTGATAGAGAGAAGACAGGAAGGGAGGGACGGATAGTTTTAGAGCTTGTTGTTCTCGTTGTCTGATTTGGTTTTCGTTTCGCTTATAATTCTCCTATTTCTATTTCTTTTCTCATTCTTTTCCGATTCGATGAAATATTTGTCCATCATAATTATTATGATTTTTTTTCTCTCTCTCTCTTTCTTTCTTTCTTCCTTTCTATTCAATGTTGTTGCATTTAAAAATATTTCGATACGGTGCAATGGATGTGGCAAATGATTATACTGGTTGTTGGATGTGTATTATAATACACCACGGCGTGAGATTTGTCCTATCAGTTGTCGTCTTCACGAATCGTTGTCGTCGTTGGTGTTTGTTCGGTAGTTTGGTTGTTGTTCACCATTCTGTTGTTTTCGGTTGTTGTTAAATCCATGGGAGATGGATGGATGGATGGATGAATAGCCAGTCAGCCTAAAATTGAATTTTGAATGGAAGGTCGCGGCCGATTCTATTCACACAGACATTGACTGAGTCAATATGTGGAACGGATGCTTGCTTTTTTCTTTTTTTCGCTGCTGCTGCTGCTGGTAACACAACACAACCACAGATATTATTCACCATCACCACCAAAAGCTTGCTGCTTTGTCCACTTGATCTTTTTTTCGGTGGTGGTAATTCGTCATATTTCATTGTCATTGTTGGTAGAAATTCTCGTTTCTTCTTAGTTTCTTGTTCTGGCATGGCTTATCTTGTAAATTGAATCATTTTCTGAAAGACTGAAAGATAGAATCGAATCTTGTCTTCGTGCCCCTTGTAGATTGTCGTCCTACGTTGGTTGGTTGGCTTGTTCTGGATGCGTGTGACATCAACCGAGGGTGGTGGTGATTGTGGTTTTTTTGTCTTAATAGTTGTAACATAGGATTCGACAACACCTCTAATGCATACAAGCAACAATAAGACCCTCCTTTGGCCATAAAGATATGCATGACGAATTAGAATAAGAAAAAAGATTATTCTTGAGTGAATGGTGAAACCCTTTTTTGATGATCATGAAATACCCCAATCACCGACGCAGGCAGACGAAATGAGATTTATTTTTATTTTTTTTGGTGTTGGTGACACTTTCCATTTTCCAATGAATCCTGTGATACGACACGATATGATTATGGCGGTTATGATTATTTCGCTGTCATTTTTGGTTCAAATGAAGATACCCGAAAAAATAGCAATCTGTTTTTAAGGTCAAGGTCGAACTGAGGCAAAAATTCAAATAGGTTCCAGAAAATCCAATCCTTACAAACTTAAATTGATAATCCATAAACACTATCATACCAACCGATATCCACATTTTCAAACAATTTTTAGACATATTGTTCACCTTGTATGATATACAATGATGATGGTGATTTATCCACCACCTGTACGAATTCCATGGCCATCTTTTTGCTCTTAAGCCATTGTGTGTTGATTGTTTGTCCACACTTTCAGGCTTAATTGAAAAAGCATTTTGTGTGGGGAATTGAAGCCAAGTGTGAAGAAGTTAAACAAAAAGCTTTATGTCAGAGATGCCCAACCTGTGGTTCATGATCCACTGCTGTTCGACATGATTTTTTACCTAGCTAAATCCGTTCCGATGTTGCAAGGTTTTTGACCAATCGCTCTAGATTTAAATTTACCAATGTCCAAATTGGTATTTCAAATTGTTTCAGAGCTTCCTCCCTCTCTCGGTCACAATTTGATTCATTTTGTCGTTAAGCGATGTATCATTGGACAACGCCGCCCACAATTGGTGGCATACAACAAGGCAAAAGAGGTGCGATACAGTTTGAACGCTGCTTAAGCCACGCCAGTTTCGCAACATTTTCTTTATTGGACGTGCGCAATGTTACATTTTTGTTCGATTTTCGATTTAACCCTTCTAACTCCATAACTTTTCGATTGTAACTCCAAAGTCGGGAGAGATTGAGCGCCCCTGCTCTATGTATTACGCTTAGCTTATCTCAGCAGCTTTCTGGTTGGCCAGCGTTTTTTTTGCTTTGCGATCATAATTATAATTATCACCACAATGTTGGCCAAACATGTTGGTCCATTGTGAACAAGTTGCCTACCCTTATAATCCTGCGGTAAACTAACCAAGCTAGCGACTCGGTGACGGTGTGTCGGCGGGGACCATCATCATCTATCCACATCCATATGGCGGTGGTGGCGACCAACAATTTGTCACAGTCTGATGAAATTAATTTCCTTTTTTTCGCTCTTTGGCAATATTCTTTTTGTGTAAAAGTGTGTGTGTTACCTGAAGCGGGATTGTTGATCGAAATCACACTGCCCAAATAGCAACAACGAATATTATGGTGTAACACAGAGGATTCAATCTATTATCTCGTGTTACCTAGATGGATTGAATCTTTCAATCTTCTCTGTCTCTCTCTCTCTATCTCGCTTACCCGCTCGTTCATTGATTGAAATTCAATTTTCCTTTTTCAATTTCCATCGAAGGTAAGCGAACGAGTGTGTCACCTGTACACAATGCATTGATCACGCACACACACTTTTACATACAGGTAGACTAACTTTGTCCAGGTGACTAAGCCGACGCGATTTAAATGATTATCTTTTTTTGTGGGCCATAAGTTATAATAATGATTATCATCATTATTGTTATTATCGTTGTCTAAGTAGAGAAAAATCTCTTCGAGTTTCAGATGCGCTGCAATGGCGGCATTTTTCGCGTATAATGATGATGATGATCATCATCATTCGATAATATGGCAAGCATCAAGCATGTCGAGATTCTTGCGCTTATTGCTTGTCATATACTTTTTTTGTTTTTGATTGTTATTAGCGCTTCATATTTCTATCTTGGTCTGGTGATTACACAGGACCAAGTGAGAGAGCTTAAAAAATATGGATGGATGTGCTACTGATTTTTTTCTAATTTCGAAATAAAAACCCATGAAGACCGAATCCTTCATAAAATGTTTCTTCTTGTCTATGTCTGTAGATAGAAGAATAAGAATAAGAAGACAAGTCCCTGCGTAAATGACTTATTGGCATCTCTCTCTCTCTCTCTCTCTATCTATCTATCTCTCTCTCTTTTTCCGCTTATCTAAT
>JAOZJS010000298.1:0-47201 GCA_025882695.1 Amerodectes protonotaria | reverse complement strand
ACACACACACACACACACACACACACACACACACACACACACACACACACACACACTTGCAACCAGAATAGTCGAAAAAAGAGTGTCTGAATGAATAATGACCATATAAATGAACGAGAAAATGGAATCGGTTTCTATCATCCATTTCCAAACTGTTGTTATGCTTTTTGTTGCGCGTTTTATTTTTATTTTTGCTTGCCGCGAAAAATTTGTCTCGTTTGTCCGTCGTTTACCATTTACACAAATTCATGAAGGCCTGCCATCATCATACATACCACGATCATCATACTCCGATCATTGGCCAGGGGATCACATTGGCATGGAAATGATTATGGTACATTCAACCAATATGGAATATCATTCATCGTGGCAGGCCAAACAGTTACAAGAATTAATGCGATTCTAATCTTAAATGGTTTTTGCTTGCTTCTCTTTCCTTACAAATACCATCCACCATCAACAACCATCATTTTTGTAGTGCAAGCATGCATTTTTCTCCGAAATAGAGTGAGAGAGAGCGGCGAAAACTTCGGGATTTCAATATTTTCACCACCCGAGAACAAAATCCATTTCTCAACCACACAAGAGGTTTGCCGGAGCTTTTGTGTGCATCGGAATGGACCCGCAACAAAAATCATTAAGATCATCCGAGTTAATCGAGAGAGAAAGAGAGAGAGAATCTTCTGGTCACTTTTTCCTCGGATGTTTTTCGGCGGCGACCGACCCGATAAAAAAATCAATCAAAACTGTGGCCAAGAAATTACTCACTTCTGTCAATTGCTTTGAAACTTTTTCCCGTGGAATTCAATCATCATTTATAGTGGGCCCAGAAAGAAAAATAAATATTCTCAGAATGTGTGGAAAATCAAGATGCTAGACCACGGGAGCATCAAACCAAGAAAAAAAATATAATTTTCAATATCCATTCAGGAATGAAAAGCTATTGAATTTTTTCTTTTTGCAGGGGTCTGCACGATGAAGATGATGGTGATAATAATAAACCAGAAAATGAAGTTGGCGCCAATTTTGTTCGAGTCTAGTCCGTTGACCAGTGCAATACGATTATAATGATGTTGAGAGAGAGAGAGAGAGAACGAGAGCATCATCAAACTTGGAACAAGAATTCTAAAGCAAAGAATAAATATCCGCTAAATGATTTTAAGTGGAATCACAAAAAGAAAAAACCTAAGAAACCTTGGGAAGAAATAGAGAATATAATTTAGAGAATTTGATTTTGTTTTTTGTTTTTGCTCAGATTTTTTTTGATCATCGTTTCGTTTTCTCGCATTAAAACCTTCTCGAGCACATTCTCGCAAAGAATTAAAATTCTTGGGAAGAGTTTTTTTTTGTTTTCCGCTTTCCACACACACACACACGCACACATTCCGCGATTTAGAACCTGGCATCCTTCCGATAATGACTTAAAGTTCTACGGATTCAACCGGGATACATACAAGCACACAAACAAGCACGAAGCCAGAATAACAAACAAAAACGTTCAAGTCGGTCCAACGAGAAGATCCAATGTCTTCTATGTTTGAAACTCTTGGTATCATTTTGGTCGATTTAAAGTTTTAGGGATAATATGTGTTACAAGTAACCGTTAGGCGGCAGTGGGATCTCGTTTTATGCGGTGGATACTTTCTGCATAAAAGCGCACATAAAAAAAGACCAATGAGAAGGGAAAACGGTCTTAGGCGGGGCATAGGCGTCAAACATGCACAGACAAGTATTGGCTAAAGAGGATCGCTTTTCTCAGTTCATAGTTTGTCTCGTCATCAGTACAAATCATCTCACTGGACCAATCAGAGAGAGGAATACACCTTCTTCTCCTATTTATAGTGTTTCTCATCATCTGGTCAAATCACAATGAACCAATCAGAGAGAGAAATACACCTTCTTCTGCTGTTTATAACGTGTCTCGTCATCAGGTCAAATCCTCACACTGAACCAATCAGAGAGAGTAATACACCTTTTTTTCCTGTTGATAGTGTGCCTCGTCATCAAGTCAACACCACTCAGTCCTCACTTTGGACCAATCAGAGAGGAAAACAGTTCTTGTAGGCGTCAAATCTGCGCGTACACGTAATTTTTTTGGATGAAATACGAACCGCACAATTTCAAAATCGCATAAAGCGAGACCTTACTGAACAGAGCTCGTGAAGAAAAAACAAAAAGACCTTGCACATTAAGGCAAAATCCAAGGGTCTTGAACAAAAATAGAAAGAAAAAGAAAAAAAGAAGTGCCAATTCTGATATTATTGGAATTTTTTTCTTTTCTCTATTCTCTATTTTATTCTTTCTGGTCTTGCATGGTCTCTTCAGTCATTTCATTTTGGATCTGTATGTGTGTGTATGTTCGGATTCTACATTTTGGTTCGACAATAGCTTAAGCATTCTGAGTTTGGATTGAAATTGTTTTTCTTTCTCTCGTGGCAATCAACCCGATTCAGCCGATTGAACGGTTGGAACCAAGAAGAAAAAAAGGAAAAAAATGATATATTTTCGGAAAAATTTGATAGTGTCTATCGCCAACCATGGCTTCCGAATATAATCCTTGAGAAACAAAAACATGGCTCCAGTGATGGGTGGTGTAGGGTGATGACAGAACACTGAATAGTGCAGTCTTGTAGATGAAATCGTTAGAATTGGGTTCCAACATGTAAGTTGGAGGGAGAGAGAGAGAGAGAAACGGGAAAAATATTGCCAACAAATAGGTCCTTAGAGTCCCAGTGAACGCTTTAAAATATATACCCCGTAGCCGTTAATCGATGGAAAATTTAGAGGAAACTAGACCAACATCTCCAAATAACAAAGTACGCGCCCGGAACACGATGGGCACTTTCCTCCCTGGATCTCCAATGACCCACCAATCAATGTGTGTGTGTGTGTGTGTACGGCTACGAAGCCAATCTAGGGCCAATCTTTTGGCAATTTTTTTTATGGTTGGCCATAAAACAAAACAGATCAAATATAATGGGCGTTAATTTTGTTCACCGATACGCCGAAAAATTCCTAAAAAGGTGTTTCGGTTAAGGTGTTCTTTTCAACACATTTTATACGGTTATTTAATTGAGAAATGTGTCTTTTCTCAAAGAAACGTTGTCGTCCATAAACCTTCGACCAAGAACGTTGGAATCACCACAGCCAACGGGATCATTGAAGCTGTTGGTGCATGTGTCTGTAATCCATCCACGGAGAAATAAATATTCTGGATCAGTCGAATATAGAAAACGGAAAAAAATTGATGAAAATTGATCGTTGATAAACGTGTTTTGCTATTCTTGGGGGTGTGTCGGTCTAAAAGAATCTAGTGATACACCGGAGTGATTTAACGGAAATTCTTGGCTCGACTTTGCTAAAGCTTCCATTTTGTGTTCTGTTTCATCTCTTCATAGATGTCCAATATCAGAATGTGACCGAGTTTTTGATAGATTCACTGAACCCAAGCCACAGTGGTAGATATCAATGCGTGGCCAACAACCAACAAGGCATCACTCGTTCCAATATCATTCAATTGGATGTTCTTTGTAAGTTCCTTGTGGAGAAAATGAATTTTGCGGATCAATTCATCCGATGTCTGCCCGTTTTAGATGCTCCATTCTGTAGGAATCATGATCCACAAGCTCGAGAATCTACGTCACAGCCAGCGGATTCTTCGCCTGAAACCAAAAGTGATTTACCATCAGCTATGCTGTCCATGGATCAATATGCCTTAGCCTTGAATGAATCAATCAAATTGAAATGTGATGTTGATGCTAATCCGAAAGCAACGCGATTCTATTGGACATTGAATAGCCAATGGTTGGATGAGAACCATATCATTGCTCAATCGGATCACGATGATGAACTGATCTACACGGCTCGTTCGGGCGATAGCTATGGAAACATTTACTGTTGGGCCAGCAATCAAGTCGGGGTCCAACAAGAACCATGCGGATTCAGCATCCAAAAAGCTGGCCCACCATCACCATTGCTTGGTTGTTCGGTAACAAACAAAACCACCACCAGCCTGACGGTAGAATGTTTCCCCGGTGATAATGGTGGATCCAAACAAATGTTCCATGCTCACATCTATCGATCGACCAATAACGAAGATGATGATGGTGATGCTGATTTGGGCGACCAAACTGACAATGATGATAATGATAATGGTGATGGTGGCGATCTTAAAGATCCAAGCCAAATGTCCAGAATCAAATCGAAAGGCAATCAACATGACAAACATTTTGGAAAAATTGATCAAGAATCGATGAAATCCCAAATGAATCTAACCTCGACCACTAGTCCCATATTCTATCTGAATAATCTAACACCTGGAACATCATACATGATTGAATTGTTCGCGAAAAATGATCGCGGACACAGCGATGCTGTCCGACTCTCGGTGACAACATTGTTCACCCAAAACACTAAACTAAGTAAATTCCCGTTCTGTTTTGGACCGGATTTTCCGGGAATCAAGTCTGGATTCATTCTTTTTTCTTTTTTTGTCTATAATAGTTTCAAGTTCTCTGCAAGAATACGAATATGATTCGTGGTTTTCGGTACTGATCGGCATCTTAATGACCATACTATTGGCAGTGGTGGCCATCTATGTTGTTTGCCATGTTAGACAAAGACAAATTAGTTCTAGGAATCGGAAAAAAGAAGAACAAATCAAACAAAAGTAAGTTAAACACACCCACACCCATACACAATGTAATTCTTTTGGCAAGGGCGTATGGGCGTCCAACCAAGCCTGCAAGCAAGCTATCTATTTAATTCTATCCATGTTATACATTGTTGTTCATCTTCATTGTTCTTTTTTCCAATATATTTCTCTCTCGTTCCCTTTTTCCGTTGCTGAAAAAAAAAACATAAAGCTTTGCCTTTCGTCCGCCCGACACAAATCAATCATATTTGAATGTATCGGATGTTGATACCGATGTGGTGGTGGCTTCTGCCGTCGCTAATACCATCGACAATGTAGATAAAGCAGTTGTTGATGCTGATGATGATGTTGTTATGGTTGGGGAAACATTACAACAACGAAGACTACAGCCAACGACGACCGATCCCAAACTCGGATCTGCCGCGACCAACACCATTAAAAAAAACAATGGCTCAAAAACATCGCCATCAACAACAACCGGAACGTCAAACATGAATTTTGGTATTAAAAAAGCCCAACAACAACATCAGCCAGAAATTATATCGTTTGGTGAGTTTCAACCATCCACATCTATTGTCCTGGTTGTTTCTTTTTTTTCGGGTTTCGGGTCCGAAATTTCGTGATTTTATAATCGTCGATATTACGCTGTTGGTCGATCCATCCAACTAAGAATGAATGATTGATGAAGAAGAAACTAATTAAATTAATTGAGACTAATTGTGAGCCTAGATCAGGAGCAATGCAGGGAAAGGCGAATAGAGGACACATTGAGTTGGGCAGAAGATTAAATCGATCCAGGAACAACCAGGCTTCGAGTAATCATAAAACAAAATTATCGTTTGGAACGGCAATTTGGATGGGTTCAATATTTGAATTGGTCATTTGGATCGGCCCGGGCCAGAAAAAACAAGATTCAATTTGTCTAATTTAGATTCGCGATTACACTTGCTTCTTTTTTTGCCGATCCTGGACACTAATAACAATAAAACAAAAACCTTTTTTCTCGTTGCCCAGATCCAACAACAACCGCAACATTAGAGTCAACAAATTCAAAACTAAGTCTTTATGTGATCAACGAAGAGGATCCATCTGCATCCATTCCGTTAAGTAATTTGCTCAACAAAAACAATCCAACCCACAATATTGTCCAACACCATCCTCACCATCATCGCGCTCCGATATTCTTGAATCCTAATGATCCAAACGTATCCGCTCTGCTACAGCAGCATGCCCAACAACAGCCACACCCATCATCACAGCCAATACAATTGACCACTGGATCATTGTTGATTGGTGATCCGATGAGTGTTGCTCAACACCCGCATCATCATCATGTACAAGCATTGTTTGGATCGCCATTTTTGGCAACCACCGTTGAACCGTCGGAACACAATCTTCACCACAACCTAAACAATGGTGGTGTCAATAACAACAACAATCAACAACAATTGACATTCGTAACATCCAATCAACATCCATGCCTTATATCATCGACGCCCACACCAAGTGGATCATCGTTGACCGATACGCCTCCTCCATCTTCGCAACAATCATTACAATCGCATCATTATTTCATAAATACACCGAATCCGCATGAAACGGCCGCAACCATATTGTACACATCCACCATTCAGCCGCAGACCATTCTATCGCTGAATAATAAGGTTCGCAACGCTTCTTTTCTCCTCGATCCAAATTATAATTGATGAGATCCAAACGAAAGATTCTTGTTTCGCAAGAAACGATCCTAAATGATATGATAGCTGGATAATGAATTCAAATTAATCAAAGCCAAATCAGAAATTCTGTTTCTCAATTTAGCATCCGAAGTTTCCGAAGTTCCATTTCTCAATAAAAGTCATTTCCTGTAGAATCCAGAATCCCAAAATCACTGTAACGTAACGATTAGATGTGGGGACATAGAATGGAACCAAATGGATCGGATGGTGGTTGCCATGGTTTTTAGGTGTTCCGGGATGATACAACGAAATCATTTTTCTTATATCTCTATATTTTTCAACCATTTCGTATGCGTGTGTGGGGGGGCTGCGTTCTTTTGGACTCAAATGGCTGATTTCCAACATTAGAATGGATCCAATAGAAATGGAATCAGGATAGGATCTAGGAAGAAGATTCTATATTTGAATGATTCATTTTGTTCGGGAATCGCAAAAAATGGACCCGGCACCTAGAACATAATCTATTTCTCTGTTCGGGTGTCTTTATATCCCTGTCTGTCTTTGATGTGTATGCGTGTGTGTGTGTGTGTTATTCTCTTGCTCTATTTCTTCATTCTTCCGATACGTTGGCGGAATATAATTTATGACTTTTCGGATCTCCGAAAAAACTGAACATTCTCCATTCATTCAGAGCCGAGCCAAACCGAGCTGAGCCGAACCGAACTTTCGTTTTGGTTTAGCATCTTCTGGGTACTAGAGAATAAAAATGCAAAATACAAAACCGATTTCCTAGATTCTGTCCAACCTTATTCTTGTCCCCGGAAAATATTGGTTGGTGTGTGTGTGTGTGTGTTGGTGCATCTTTGATAGCGTAACTGTTTGTCAAAACCGATTCCAAGATTTTGACAGTACTCCTTTCGGTTGTATCCTTTTTAAAATTCAATAAATTCCGTTCCGAAGCTAACAAATCGTTTCGTGTTTCATTTTATCCTGGTCCGGAACAGATTGATGGAATCGTATTATCATCATCCCAAAATGATTATTATGGGCATCCGCATGATGGTCAATCAATGGCCACATCTTCATCAGTCACACCGGAAGCCGCGGCTATACTCCTTCATCATTCTGGACAACATAATCTTCCACCAGAAATGTCTTCTACGGATGAGGTATGCGTTGCAGGATCAATTTTACACAAAAACTCTCTCAATTAAGCTCTTTTGTCAAAAATAATCAACAAATTTAAAAAAAATAGCCATTTCACCGGAGTTCCGCTCTTTCGTCCTCGATTAGAGCGACCTCTGCTGTGCTGTGGAAATAGTCTTTCAAATTTCCCTTCTGCAGCTTTTCCTTCCTTTTTTCCTTGAAATGCTGCGCGGAATAAATAAATAATTTTCTAGCGATAAATTCTTCAGTGGCCTGTATAAACTGGAAAATGTATTCACGACAGAAAAAAAGTACACTAAACTAGAAAAAACTGCTTTCGGGGACCGGGAACACCACAGACTTAGACCATAATCGTATTTACACGACTTACAATCGGATTCAGGGCGACATGGTAACAACATCAGCAGCAGCAGCAGCCGTAGTCAACGAAGCGCTCACGTATCGTTAAATTTTAATGAAGAATAATGTATCTCAATATTCCATCGAATAATAAAAAACCGAAAACAACCCAGAAAGATTCATGATGATTTATAATATCGGCTGGCGTGCAAAATGATCTAATCTGCTGCGCCAAAGTGCCCATAAACAATTTGTTCACTTCCGCCCCCTCGTTTCCTTGGTGATCGTCGATTCTTCAGGATTCTGCATTCGATAGTATCGTGCACAATAACCATTGACATCAACGAATCAATGTGTGGTCAATCAACATTTCTGCTGGTGTCTTCCAGGACAGGCCGTAATTCTCGTTGCTAAACTGACATTGACGGAAAAATGAAAAGAATCTGCGGCTTTTGTGGAACATAAACATCCAAAATTCCACAGTACGATGTGTTTCTTCTGTTCGTTCGTTAATGATCATCACTTTCCATGGTTGTTCTGGTCGTTTCGTTTTCAGCAATTTAACAAAACAATTTAAGACAGACTCTTATTCTCTGTGTTTTTTTTCTGGTGGAAAACCCGATGAAATTTGAAAATGAAATAAAATATATAACATCCGAATCTTTCAGCACTGTTTTCTTTGCGTTTTGTCCTGTTTCAACATACCGACCACCACCAATCCACCAACAACCATGGAACATGAACCATCTCGATCTGTGCCAAAACTACACACACAAAGTTAAAGAGAAAGACATTGGCCAAAAACGGTTGATACATTAAAGATCATCTATTACAGAACTAGAATTAGAAGAAGAAAAAGAAGACCAAGTTTTCCAGGAACACTGTTCCCATTATTTTTTGGAACGACATACACCCAGATCCATGCACTCCCATTTCCCCCATTTCCCAATTGAGGATGTTTTTTTGCCGTTATAAAACTGTGTGCGGAGCAATCATTATATCTTTTCTTCTTCTTCTTTTTCCATTCACTAATTTTTCTCGCCTTTTCTCTCTCTCTTTTTTTGTCTTGTTCTTATTTTCGATTTTGATAGGAAATTTGTGACTTTAATCTACAACAGACCGCCGTTTGAAAGATGTCGGTCGGATGGTTCGATGTATGTGTGTGTGTGTCTTTGGAACGGCTGTTGCTGCTGCCTGGTTGCTTTGGAGAAGCCACTTTTTGGAGATCTTCTTTTACTTCTTGTTCTTCGATCCTTTCATCCATTCTGCTGATGATGTCGTTGAATCTCAATTTTTTTTCGCTGGATCTGATCGCTGTCTGGTGTGCGTATTTGGATCATTAATTTATCAACATCAGCAGAAAATTAATCAAAATGACACTTGATTTTTCTTTGCCTCTTTTTTCTCGCCGATTTTTCTAACATTCCCCATTATGTCTTGATTCTTTTACGCCTTTTATTTGATGGCCAGCTTGAGCCAAAAGTGAAAACTGATTTCATAATAATAATACTAATAGTAATAATCATGGCGCCCACAAGACTCAAACATGGCCAACAGCAGCCAGAAAAATTTCCCACTCTAACATCCGACTCTGCAGAGAGTTAATTCTTGTTGTTCGGTCGGGGAAACAAAAGAAAAGCAGACGGCAGCAGTGAAAAATATGGAATATTAAATCAAATTATGGTGGACTGGTGTTGTTGTTCTTGTCTGGATTGTAATTTGGCAAAATAAGAACACCCAAGAACCAGGAACCGGAACGGAAAAACAACAACAACCAGGAGAAACGGAAAAACTTTTGGCTTTTTTCTCGTCATGGCTGTAAACACCGCCTCAACAACCAATGTTGAATTGTAATCAAAATTTTAACCTCACATTTCCACCATCGATGAGAGACGTTTGTAGGCGGTCGTCTACCATCAATCAATTAATGCTTGGTTTGACGCTCCTCCTATCATCTTCATCGTCAGCATTATCATTGTTGTATATAGGCAGTTTCTTTCTCTTCTCTCCTCTTTCTCTCGCTTTCTCTTTCTTTCTGTCTGTCTTTCTTTCTCATTTTCCCTTTGAAAATGTACACGCCCCAACACACTTCACTGATATTTTTTTGAATCTTTATTTTTTTGCGGGAAAAAATAAAAAATTGTTTTTTATTAAAAGAAAAATATAAAAATAAAAGCATTTTGCGAAAAAAAAATCTCGATTGCAGCTCATTATTATTAGCATGGTTTTTCGAATAATTATTCCCAGTAAAACCTTCAGGTCTGGTAGAGAATGTTTGATGATGAAAAATATATTTGATCATTAAGAATTTGAAGCACGAAATTGGTTCCCCAATGACAACCATCAATCGATGATTGGCCTGAAACCAACATTGCGTTTGGCAAAATATTTTCATGATGCCAACCAACCAATCAACCAACCAATAATCAACCACATTCAAACTATATTGAATAAGTTTCCACATCGATTTTGAATCGTTCAAAGTGGCTAATTGTTTTGAAACAATGGCCAAACACTGGAAAATTAGAATGATCAATACGAAACATCATCGGATTCTTTATTTTCGTTAGTGTTCGACATCATTGAATAGTTTGAATCGTTTTCTTTTCGAGACCGGTGATGACAAGCGATTTTTCTCGCACCATTTTCCGTCCAAATAATGGAATCGGAACATGGAAAAATCCTGGAGAGAGAACAATTCATATTCACGCACTCACACACACACGGATACAAACGCCCGGCAAACACATTCATGTCATTCTATTCAGCCGAATTTCTTGGCGGAGAAAATGTCTTTGAATGGTACACATTTGCTCCAGAATCACTTTCTGCGTTTGTCAGATTTCCATTGCTAGAATTATGAAAGTTTGATAAATAATAAAAGAATTCAAATTGAAAAGAATAAGAAACAGAGACAGACAGACAGACAGATAGAGAGAGGAAGGACTTTGTTGTTAGAAATCAAACATAATCAATTCAATTTCCAATTTTTTTTCTTCAATGAAATTCAAATAACAATAAATTTAAATTAACAAATCATCTTTGCTTTTCAATCATCGATTCAACAATCACCATCCCCCTTCTCTCCCGATCTCAAGATGTGCAAGCAAAAATCACAGAATGATGTTACGGAATCCGGAAAAGAACTTTTTCTTCTTCTTGTTACAACAAGAAAGGAATACATCAACAGCGAAAAAAAAGAAAACTTTTTCCAATATTTGGTTTGTTTGATTTTCTTATTTTTTTCTTCTCGAATGTCTGGATATGATTCATAGATTCCTTGTATTTTTTTGTCTTCTTTTTGTTGCTTCTCCAGTTTCCCCTAAAAAAATTCCGAATAAGTTTTCTACAACTGCTCCCTATGATTTTTCTTGTGAATCAATTCGATTTTGAAAGAAACCCCGAATGAATGTTGGAAAATTGAATTTTGACAAGTGTGCACCGTGCTCTCGATATGTATGTTTGTCGGAATTGATTGGTGAGAAATTGCCAGGTTGTTTTTGCTGTTTCTGGCTGTTGTTGTTGTTTGGTGCTGTGGTCCAGACGATTTCCAACTAGTTCCTTTAGATATTGTGTTTCTTCGTGGAATTCTGTAGAAATTCAAGCAAGAAAACCTCCTGGGTATACTGTTCTCGGCACATACACACACACACACACACACACACACACACACACAGATCCCCCACTCATATTCTATTCATCATCTTTGATTTCAGCCAAAAACACTTAAATTTCTTTATAGATGTTTGCATCAAGAATGAAGCATGATTTCCGCGTACAGCAACCATAACTATAAACAACAACAACACAACAGCATTATTCTACAATTTTTTCTTTTTGCTATACGATCGTTATTGTTGGATCCAATTTATATCCTGCCAACACACAGCAAGAGTGAGAGAAGAATCGTGAAGCGATACTTGAAATGTTCCCATGTTTCGTGAATGCATAACAATATTGCTGGCGTTATTGGTTGGTTCATCAAACTTTGTCGGACATACATGGGGCAGGGAACAAGCCAACAAGCGAACAACATATCCAACCAAACAACCAACCAAATTGTTTGGTCAGCATAGTGCTGTTTTCTGGTTTATGGCGAGGTCCACATATTGCATCGCTCAAGAATGCACCATAGTGGGTTTGCCTGGTTCAATCAAATTAGGCGAGGGTCATTTGAATTTCAGCTTTAATTTTCATAATTAAAAAAATTTCTAAAACAAAAATTAATTTTCGTCATCAGTTCAATCATCCAGAATCTGGATTCCAGATCATTCCGCCGAGCCAGATTTTCTTTTCATTATAATCTGGAACAGGCACACAATGGCAAAGCATTTTCGGGCGCCAAAAAAAAGAGAATAATAAGAATAAGAATTGGTTAAATTAAGTAAAAATCAAATTAAATTCCATCAATTTAATTAGCCCTGTTGGCGCGTTCTTCCTTCTCGTTCAATTCCTTTGCACACTTATCGTTTCTTGATCTGCACAATTGTGTAAAGTGACTCCAAACCAATACCCTTTCTACAATTTCTCTCTCTCTCTTTTTCATTCTCACATTCTCGGTGTGTGTATTTGAGTGTATCGATTATTCCAAATGCCATTATTCTTGGCGTCTCACACCAAGGGGAAAGGACTATGGCGCCAAAAACTGTGCCCAATATCTAAAACATGTTCATTATGTAACAAGCTATATAAATTTTGGATGTCTGGCGTGTCTAGCACTCTCTTTTGGTGTTTGTGTGTGTGTGTGAGGAGGGAGGGGTGTGCCGCGTTCATCTAATTTGTAACAATAAACTTTGGAATCCGTTTCTTATTCTCCTCCATCTTCTTATTTTACTTTCCTGTTTCTCACTCCAAAGCTAATTGGGATTTTGATATCGTAAATGTACATATACTGTGGGGTCTCGTTTTATGCGGTGGAAACATTCAAAATTAGCATTAAAAAAGGCTTATAGTGTGCCTCGTCATCAAGTCAAATCATCACTGGACCAATCAGAGGATAAAACTGCTCTTATAGGCGTCAAACATGCACAGACAAGTACTGGTTAAGGCTAGTGGGCTTCCCAAACAAGCCTATACTAGTGTTAGTCCAGTGTTTTGAATGAAATACAAACCGCACCCCTTTAACCCTTTCAGGGATTTTATTATGCATTGGGATATGAGGCAAACTAGACTCACTTCATATGAAGTACGTTCACGCGTTGGTGCGAATAGCCGTGCTGAAAGGGTTAAAGTCAACTTTCAAAACAAGGCGCGAAAAACCGTACGTGAAGCGCGAGAGAATTTTTCCACGAAAATGCAATGCAGTGAAGCCAACTTTCAAGGATACAAGGATAATCCTTAGTGCACGTTTTCCCGACCAAGCTCCAATTCGAAGCGCGCTAGAATTTTTTTTTTAAGAAAATGCAATGCAGTGAAGCCAACTTTCAATGGGATTTCAGTGCTGTAGAACCAGCAAAGTCTTTGGGATTTTCTTATTGATTAGGATATGGGAAAAACTAGACCCTTTTCATATGAAGTAAGTTCACGCGTTGGTGCGAATAGCCTTGTAGGAAGGGTTAAAAACGCATAAAAATAGTCCACAAAAAACGAGACCTCACTGTCCCGTGTTTCCGGAAAATAAAATCAGATATAAAGGCCAATAATAATAGGACTTTATTTTTTTCTTTTTGATTCTCCTCATTTCTTTCATAGATTACATAGTTTGCATAAAGTAAATTAATCTTCATTGACTACCAATCTACCGCCCATCACACCATGGTCTACGCCCACTTTCACTATATCCACCCAAGCATTCATTGATTTGGAGTTTCTTTTTCAAAAAAAAATGAACAACATGACAGCGGTAGCAAAAAAGTATTGATCTTCAAACACTTATTCCCTATTCTTTTCTCCTATTTCTTCTTCTTCACCAGAATTGCCGCCCCTTTCGCCCCTCCCCTTCAAAGGAAAAAGATTCTGGGTCTCTAAGCTCATTTTTGGTTGATAGTCATTCTAGGTTTCTAGGTTGTTCTATTCGTTCGTTTTATTTTCGGTTAACAATCGCAATCATTACCACTGCGGTTGTCATTGTTTGGCAATTCTTGTTTTCTGTCTCTTTTCTAAATAAAGTATCTGTAGATATTTAATGTGGATGTAGAATTGAGCGTTTTGAATATAAAATCATTCTAAACCAGCTTGTCATCATCTTCGATTAGGATCTCATTTCTAGTCTAATGAACCAAACAAAAATAACATTGGATGGGATTGTTTTTTACCCCGAAATGTCCCATTTTTCGGGCTCCATCAGTCAAGATGGTGGCGCCTGAATTGATATAATCAAATTCAAATTATGGAAAAATTGTGAAAATGAATTTCGCTACAAAATATTTTCCAAAAGAATCTGAAGAAAAATTATAATAATCCCAAGGCTCACCTATCAAGTCGGTTTTGTGATCCAAAATGGTGTTCCTAAGATGGTTCTTGCATCTCTTTGTTTGTTTCCCTGAAGGCGAACTTGATTGATTTTTGCAACGAGTTGTTATTCTTCTGTCCTGTATTAGCTGCAAGTGTCTGGGTTTCTCTATCTCGGATGGATGCCCAAGAGGAGTGAACATTTTATTGAAATAAGAACCAAAAGTTATTCCGAATTCTGGGAAATGAATGAATTCTAAGTAGAAACTGGAAACTTTAAATTAAAATAAAAATGAAACTAAAAAAAATTTAGAAATACAAATACCAAAACGAAATGAAGATTCTTTTCCTCAAATTGGACAATAGAAATCCATTTCCATATTTAGTTCGGTCCATTTCTGCTGTCTACAACTCTGGTCGAGGGAGAGTTGATGTTTGTGCATAAATTTTTAATAATATTTTTATTGAAAACTTGAGCACACACACACACCGACATTTAGACATATGGCTAGATGGAAAATTTATTCGAGAATCATGAGGCATCTTTATACTTGGAGTACGGGTCGATTCTCGTTATAAAGATTCTTTAACAATCTTTTTTAGGCCCAAGGCACCGGGTTAAGTTATACGGTTCGGTAAACATCGTTCAAAGGATCCAACGGATTCAAAAACCCTTCGTCGAGTTTGTCCCGGTGTTTAGAACAATCGAAAAACCGAGACAAGCTAAAAGTATCCAATATTGGAATCTGGTTCTAGCACAACTGCAAAAGTCATCTGTCCGACCGAGGGAAATTCTGATCACGGAAATCACCATATCAATTATCCATCATCATTTCGTAATTTGCGAGTGTAATTAATTCGTTAAAATTCAAAATCACAGCTCGCTAGTCGAACCCGGGAAAAATTAATTTGAAATTTTAATTTTATCTAAGCTTGCATGTCATTTTTCCAAAAGAGGATTTTGAATTTTTTTTCCAGACTAGTGGCTCCATCTAGTGAGTAGTTTTTGAACGAAAGCTTTTTTGAAAAAAAGGTTGAGAGCGTTGCTGTATGCCTTTGTGAAACGGGAAACGAATGGAAAATGTCCCGGAAATGTCTTGA
This sequence comes from Amerodectes protonotaria, assembly GCA_025882695.1. Classification (NCBI taxonomy): domain Eukaryota; kingdom Metazoa; phylum Arthropoda; class Arachnida; order Sarcoptiformes; family Proctophyllodidae; genus Amerodectes; species Amerodectes protonotaria. Next base: position 31,871 of record JAOZJS010000298.1, on the reverse strand, counting down.
TGCAGGGAAATCATTTTTTTTCGCAGTCAATTTAATTCGATTATTAAATTTAATAATAATGGTTTTTGTTGCCTTTTTTTCAGAATCTTAATTCGATTTCAATTCAATGAAAAAAGAACAGAAGAGTTCGAGAATAAAGTAATCATTAAATTTTTAAAATATAAATTTCCTCTGATTTCGGTAGCGGTAATGGTGTTTGGAATCTCATTCTAGTGAACAAAAGCCAGAAAAAATAGGAACCATTGTGTTGTGATTGACAAAAAAAAGTGGATCAAACCAAAAGAGATCGATGCATGGTGGCCAAGGACGATCATTGAAGAAACGAAAGAAATCCAGTTCGAATTCGCCTTCGAGACGTTCGCATACATCTTCTTCTTCACGTTCGTCTTCAAATCGTGAGCGTTCTTCTTCTTCACGTTCGTCTTCACATCGTAAGAATTCTTCTCCGCGTTCCTCTTCACATCGATCCCGTTCAAAACGTTCACATTCACGACGTTCGCATTCATCAAGATCCCATAGTAAGAGACGGAAAAAGGATAAACATCCCATACATAAACGTAAACCGATCAAATTCAAAAAACATTCCAATGATATGGGTCATAATAATACTAATAAAAGTGATTCGCCAAGTTCTTCCGGGAAACAAATAAAATCAGCAAAATCGGTGAGCTCCAACGAAAGCTCCTACAGTATGGGCATTGGCCCTGGCAATGTCAAAAACCAACATCCAACATCATCATTAATATCCAAACAACCGTTTAAGGATTTGGCTCGATTATTACCAGAAGGACCGCATTTATCCTATGATCCGGTTTATGATTGTATTGTATATTTAATATACTGTGCCGTACACGATCGTATAGCTGTGACCAATGTGGCCAAATTGAAATGTGTTTGGTTACCATTTGTTGTGCTACCGGAAGGGGTTACTTGGAAGAAAGCATCACATGAAGGTGTGGCAACGTTGATCGGTCGACAAGATCCAGAATTGGAAGCAGATGAAGCGGAAAAAACCGCACCAAAATATACAATGTCCTATTTGCATATATTGCGTATCCAAATGCCGTATACAAGCCGAATGATCATGAGGATAACTCAATTTGTGCATTTATTGGTTAATCCGGATTTTAAATGCTGTGAGAATACGTTCCGTGTCAATTGGGTACCGTCTTCATCGATCGTCAATGACAAAGTGGTACAACTTTGGGGACCGGAAGTTAAAATGCTATCACAATTGTTGTTGACCACTCAGCCACATATAATTGATGAATTCCCATTATCCAATACGTTGTTCCATCTTAAGCACAAAGATAAACCCGAATATAAAGCGCTGATGGATCGTTCATTGACAGAAACGGAAATCTATGCCGTTTACAATGATTTTGTGGAGCATTGTTATCCAGCATTCTATATGTGCTTTCAATCATTCCGATCCTACATGATTAGACATGGATTTGAAAGAGACGTTGTTTTGCTACAAGGCCTGTTCAGAGCATTCTTGCCGGACGTTCGCCAAGATTACATAAGTTTCAATAATTTTTTGATTGGCTTGATTGTTATCGATCCGAACACCCCCAATCGTTTGGAAGTTCGATTAAGAGCAATATATCGGTAATGAGAATACTATTTCTGCTATTTTCTTGGCAACTAATCCTTGCCATTCAATGTATTTTTTCAACCAACAGCTATTTTGATAGTAGAAAGAATGGATTTCTAGAATATAATGATATATGTAGGATGATGCGTATGGCGGAAGTTGGCGAAGCAGAATTTCAGTCCATCCTGTCGATGGCTGAACATAACCGGATAACATTTGATGAATTCATCCGAATCAAACCGAACATTCTAGATAGAATAACCAAACTATGCCGAGCTAAACATAGTCTGCTATCACAGATCATTAAAAAGAAAAAATCCAAATCAAAAGGTAACGTCAAATATTCGCGCCTGACGGCCAAACGCGATACCAAGGGCACTTGTCTGGCTTGTAGAGCTCAACAATATCGTTATGGTATCCATTGTGTTACCATTGATACTATTGGGCGTTGTGTTGAGCCTAAAATTATTTTCAAAGAATTTGTTAAAGAATTCGAGAATGTCGAACCAACACAACGCCAGTACAGTATGGATTTTGTTTATTCCATAAGCTCAATACCGAATGTTTTTTTGGATTTGGTGCGTGATTTTCATTTACGAATGAATTCAAATCTAACCGGATTGATGGCCAACAAAGATGATCGTTCAACATTCACCAAGTATCTGCGGATACTATGCTCAGAGCTTAAACAATTGCTGATCCAACAAGATAAATTGATCAAAACCAATGCTCCGGCCATCGTGTTCGGTGACATGCAAGGAAATCTTCGCAATCTGATGCGAATCCACAGGTTGTTTTTTCGACAAGTCCCGTTATTGTCGGAAAATTTGATCTTTTTAGGTGAGTTCTGATTTGTTTTGTGGTACAGTCGTTCCAAAGGTAACACCCTCATTCGCTCTCATTCTCCGAAGGCAATTATTCTGGCTGCAACGCTAATGGTATTGAATGTTTGATATTTTTGTTCTCATTGAAACTAATGTCACCGAACAAAGTTTTCCTATTGCGTGGTAAAAATGAATTACAAACAAATGTATTGTTGAAAAAAGAATTAATAGCTAAATATGGTCAAGATGATGGAATGATTATTTGGAAAAGTGTACAGGAAATATTCTCAATGTTACCAATTGCGGTGATTTTGGATGAGAATATTGCGTGCTGCCATTCCGGTATACCTACCAGCAAGACTCTTAAAAAACTATACGATCTTCCCAAAGAAATAATGGATGTGGAACGTGATTCAATAGTCTATGAGGTAATTATAATCAATGATGTTCATTGTTGATCATTATTGATGATGATGTCTATTCAATTATTGATCTTTTCTATCAGATAATCACCAGATATCCAAGCGGATGTAGCACAGGAAATTTACGAAAAAATTCAAAAATTACTGAGGAGAAATCAGGTAGGAAATGGCTTGGGCGCTTGGAATTATTTTTTGTCAATTTAACATCATTATTTCGCCAGCCTCACCAGGCTCTCCAGGTGATAAAAGTACCAGCTCTAAAAGCCCTAAAAGCAAAAGCGGAAGTGAAAGTGGAAAAATGAAGAAAATGAAGTTGAAAACAGCGAAAAGCAAGCCCGGTAGCCCAAAACGAAAAAGCTTGGGAAAAACTGTGAAAAGTTTGTCATCTTTTAAATCATTAAAATCTTCGAAATCTTTGAAATCCTTTAAGTCATTATCAACATTGCAGGTAAATCAATCTACTCTCATCCTCCCTCTCCCAGAGAAAGGGAGAATGAATTCCTGAGAATCATTATTCTCTATAATCATTATTCTTTTTCATAATTCTTTTTACGATGTTCAATCCACGAACAGAGATCTTCATCACTGAATGTAGGCATGAAGACACTTAAAAGTTTGATGGTAAGTTGGTCATTTGTTTCGTTAATTTTCAATAGAATCAACTAAGTCGGCGTTCAACGGAAAATTTCGTTGTGGATAAATTTTTAATGATTGAATTTTTGTTGAGGAAATGTTATCATTAAAAATTTATCCGCGCCAATTAAAAAAAATCAAGAATTTTATAATCCATTTTACACTACTTTTTTAACCCTTTTTGTCTTTTAGTCCGTTTCGAATTCCAAGAAATTCAAAAGCCGAATTTTGTCCAAAATTAATTTTAAGTCGCTTAAAGATAATAAGGTTTGTATTGTGCTCTCGTGTTCTAGATTCATCACGATTCCTTTTCCCTTTTTTCTAATCAGAGTAAAATCAGTTTCTTGAAAAGGACTAATAGGGTAAGCAACGGAAGGGTGTTTTGTTTCGATTTTGAGTAATTTTCAATTTTAAGAAATCAATCAAATTCACCAACACTGTCCGGGAAACATCGAAGAAAACAATGTCCGGGAAGAAAAGCAAGTCCTCACCAAGGATGAAGACATCACCAAAATTGAGGATGCCATCTCCAACAGCTTATTGCTCACACCATAATCGGCAACAAAACCAGAATGTTGGTAGATTATCATCAAGAACTACTGCTTCATCATCATCACAAAATTCTCGCCGTCACAATCCAGGTGGTAAATCGTTTGATCAAAAAGAATTTGAACACTTTTTACAATCCAATCACCTATCATATCTGATACGTTCGCATACGCTTTGCCGGAAAAAAGGTTATCGTTTGGATTTTGATAATCGATGTTTGACCGTATTTTCTTGTTCGGGAATTTTGAAAGAGAACCTAAATAATTCCAAACTTTCACTGAAACAGATGCAAGCCTCACTCACAAGCATGCGAACAGTACATGGATTGGATGTAGCAGCCGCTGTATTGATTGATAGTAGCAATAATAATATCCGGATTATCCGTTTTTGAGACAACCAAACACACTAACACTATTTTTTATTCTTTATTCTTTCTTTTTTTTTGAATTTCTTCGCATTAATGAAAAATCTCTTTCATTTTGAAAGTTATGCTATGCTTTCCACACAAAATTAGCTCAATCCAATCGATCAGTAGCTTTTGATTTAATAATATCAATTTTATATAGAAAATAAAGGGTTAATTTTCCTAGTAACGCCTTGGCGATCGTTTATATAGCAGAGGGATGGCCAAGTCATGACCAAGTCATGACTCAATATGGTTTTCTCAGTACAAATGGGTGGGTAACATTGCAGCCAAGTACCAAATAAAATAGAGCACTAGTAACAACACAAACAGAACAAGAAGAAGCAGTAGGAGGAGTGATATCAAACCAATCACTATACATCTCGTTCGAATAACGACAAAAAGGCTAGAAAAATTGCCCATAGATACGATAACAAATGAATTGATGGATTGTGATTGGCTGGTTTTTAAAAAAAATGAACATGAGACTACTGTCTTAATGTAACTAGGAACAACAGAAACAGAGCTATTAGAAGGAGGAGTATACGTTCTCAATCATCCTACCTTCCTCTAACTCTTTTTCGCGCATACAATTTGATTCGATTTGGTTTGGTTAGGCGCTTAGGCGAGTTTTAAATCTGTTCCAGTTGGATATTCTTGCTGATTTCTGATTGTAAATTATTTAACATCTCCATGACGGGCACCGTTGGTGATGAATATGGATCGGCAATGGACAACACGACTATTTGGAAAGCGACAGTATTCGCTTGTCGCTTGTTTGTCGGAAATCGCCAAAAACTTACATTGATAATGAAGAACTAGGCTTTTCTGGGTTGTTGATCTATTTTGGATCTTCGGAATCGATTGACTCTCTTTGTTCATCCCCATGAGGATGAAGTATAGTGGCATTTCAAATCTGTTTCTTGTATTATGATTTTCAATCATTTTCTCGTCAGCCAAACAATTTCGGGTACGAGAACCGGAAATTTATAACATTAATGTTATCTGATCTTTGGCTATTCAATCTATTTGTGTGGATGGCCTCGCAGACTGAGATGGCCTGCAAGCATAAGGTTCCCAGAATTTTATTTATTTATTTTCCGCTAGAAAATACACCATCGCTCCCTAGCGCTTTCCCGGTGCTCCCGCCTGCATGCGGTGTGATATAATTTCATCAAAATTTGTGGATTTTTTCCTTTGAATTTTGATCCAATTTTATATCTTTTATAAATTTATTTTTTTTATTTATTCTACTATTCGGAAATTTCCAGTTAATTCAGATCATGAATACCGAGTTGTGAGGTCGGGTCGTTGCGGTGGGATCGGTAACGCCCGACATGCTGTTGGCATGATGATAAACTTGGAACGCGACAATCATATCTAAACAGGCTTTTTCTATGTTCTTTTTTTAAATTTTTAATGCTGTTATGTGAGTGATGTGTCTGTATGTTTGATGGATTTTTATTGGACTTTTGGGAAACATTCCAAGAAACGATGATTATGGATCCATGATCTGATCCAGTTTTGTTAGAATACTTTATCTACTCGGGCGACCAACCCAAAAACGATCTTGTATTACACTGTCTGGCCTAATTTGTCTTCAAGATGATTGAAACAACAACGACAACAACCACAGAATAAGATCCAATTTCATCGATCCAAATCCAATCATCTATCTATGGTATTAGGATGAATTTAAAGATGATGATCATCAGCGGGCGCCAGAGGCGAACATTCTAAGACTATTTGTCGTTCTACTAGCAACAATTCCTTTTGTAGTGCATTGGTTTTTAATGGCGTAGGCGACCTTGGGCGTCGCTTGTTGTATGCTACTTCTTCCATGTTTATTCTTATTATTATTCTTTTTCCCTTCTGATTATCATCCTTCTAGTCGATGTTATAATTCAATGTTGTATACTCTACCATTGTACGGGTATTTGTCGATGTTGATGATCGTTGGTGTTTGGCATGAATGTTTATATCCACGATCCTCTCTCTCTCGCACCATGTTGATGATGATTAATCCAAAGGCAAACATGTGTGTGCTACGATTATGTTTGAGCCTTGTACACAAGAACAGCAATCATGTTGTTGTTGTTCTGGTTGCAACAACAACCACAACCTTATTGCCATTGTGTTGCAATGTAAATTTAAGGGATCTTGGAGGATCGTTGGATTTGGCTTTCGAGCAAAAGCATGTGTGTGAGTGTGTGTGTGTGTGTGGTGGAAGAGACATCAATAATCATTGGAGCAACAAGAAACATTGAAAAATATAGGGAATAATAAAAAGCATATTTCTTCTATTTTGGATGTTGTTGAAGAAAAGTTAATATGTATTAAATTGTAATGATGATGATGGTGGTGATCATGACCAACATCATGATTGTAACCAGACCTAACCATCAAGCGGAGATTACGTCGCCGTTTGGGTTGGTTCGATAAATAAATAAATAAATAATCTACGAATCGTATATTCCATCAAACAAAAATCTATTTACGTTACCACCACGGCCATCATTGACACCTTCAACACCAGCTAAAAGCTACAATTCTTATTTGTTTCATCATCACAAACAACCATCACAAACATACGACATACGAAAATGAACGCCCTCAGCCAAAATGTTCGAGAATTGATTAGCCAAGTGAATTTGGCCGAGCTTAGCTTGGATTTGGATGGCCATTATCTATTGATCGATATTGGTGCCAATCTGACCAACAGAAAGTTCGCTAGAGATCTTGACGCGGTACTACAACGTGCCAACGATGTTGGTGTTAATAAAATAATAGTCACCGGAACTTCCATCAATAGCAGCAGGGAAGCGCTTCGTTTGGCTTGTCTACATCCAGGTATTGTTCCATATCCGCATTCTCAACACTATCTCTCTCATCATTCGGAGTTTTCCGATTCTACTCTGCTTAGATATGCTTTACACAACTGCCGGCGTCCATCCGCATGATGCTAAACAATGGAACGAGGATTCCGAAGCTATCCTGAAAGGTAAGGATTCGCCTGTTCCAATATGCTTAGAATCCTCGAATAATCATTACTTTCATTCGATTCTGGTGGCAGAGATGGCATCCAAAAGCGAATGTGTTGCCATCGGAGAATGTGGCAAGTATCCTCGAATAGCTGATTAATGTCTTTCACTATTTGGATACTAATTAGCTAAATTTTCTCTTCCTTTGGTCTTCCCGGGTCTCTCTCTCTCTGGCCTTCTTCTTTTCAACCGGTTATAAATTATCCGTAACGTATTCGGACACCAACGTCGCCAACAACCAGGTCTTGATTACAATCGTGATTTTTCACCAAGAGAAATACAACGAGAAGTATTCACCAAACAGATCCAAATTGCCATCGAAATGAAACAACAGCTAGGAATTAATCGTCCATTGTTTCTGCACGAACGTGATGCACATGAAGATTTTATTGAAATTTTAACCAAATATAAGGATCAGTTACCTAATGTTGTTGTGCATTGTTTTACCGGCACACAACAGCAAGCATTGAAATATTTAGACATGGGCTTTTATCTAGGCCTTACAGGTTTGTTCCAACAAGCAAACAAAACAATTTTTTTTTGCTGGGCTTTTTGATATCCTACACACGCATAGAGTTTATGGGCCCTATGCGATGTACTGTTTCCGCATCGCAGCATCTTAATTTATTATCTTCTCTATCTCTCTCTTTCTTCAATTCAATTCCCGAAGGTTATATTTCCAAGTTGAAACCAGAAAATGGATTGATACAAATGTTCCAGGAGAAAAAATTTCCACTAGACCGATTAAGTAATTTCAAATTCCTCTTTTATTCTATTTTGAAACATTTTCCATTGTAATTATTATATTTGATTCAAAGATTTAGATTTTGAAGGGAATTCACTTGAAAATTAATTGTTAAACTCTCTTCTGTTTCTCTCTCTCCCTCTCTTTATGCCTGGAAATTATATAACATCCTGAAACCATCACAACTAGTGCTTGAAACTGACAGTCCATATTGCTTTCCAAATATACGTAGCAATAAATTGCCGCAAAAAGTCAAAGATTCTTTGACGGAAAAATCTTTAAGCCATTTGAACAGGTGAATAGAAATAATGAGGGATTTCTTTTTCTCAATTTTTCTGTAACCAGATTGGTTAATAATCATAGTTTAACTTATTGCTCCTCCTTTTTTCTCGTTTTACCAACATTAAACCACGCCCGAATCAAACAGATATAGTTCATTTCAACGCAATGAACCATCTAGTCTTCCAGTAACATTGGAAATTGTTTCCTCATATCTTGAAATGAAGCCAGAAGATGTCGCTATACAGACAACATTCAATGCTTTGAAATTTTTTGGCATTTCTTGTTAGCCATAGCATCACCATTGCCCGATTCATATTCTGTATGCGTGTATTTTATTTTGAGGAATGGTTGCGTGGGCGTGTCTGGGAGGTGTTGCTAGCTAAAAAATCTAATTTTTTTTTGTTGTACGGCTGAAATAACAAACTAAATAAGAACAAGCACGTACAAATCATAATAATTCAATTATAATCTGGCAGAGAAACGCGCCCCAACGAAAAAAATGTTCTTCCTCATTTTCTCATCATAAATTATTTAACCCTTTTTCCGTCTGATACAAGAAGCTGTGATTTCTGATTATAATTAATTAACATTTGTTTGTTTGGCTGTCGTTGTTGATGTTGTTGTTCCTCTCTGTTGTATTCCGTTCCAATTGGAACAAACAGCGTGAATTTTATTCTGGATGGCTGTCGTTTTTAATTGTAATGATTGTTCATAATCAAAAAAAAAGAATCATATTTTTTCCATTTCGTGTTTGTCCTTTTTGTTGCTGTTGTTGGTTTTTACTTTTCTTCTTCTTCTTTTGTGCAGACACTTTTCCCATTTAATCAGCTAATTTGAGCGCTCTGGTTGTTTGGAATGTCCCGTGCGATTCCCGGAAATTCATTGACGAAACAAACAAAGTTATATGTAACGCGCCATATAGTGAATTTGTTTCGCTGCCCTCTGCTGCTTTATAATATCCATGCATTCATTCGGTTTTATTTTTTTGGCCCGTTTTCTGGTTGAACAAGAATACAAGCGAATTTCGTTTCTGGTTCGTTGAAATAGGCTGGGAAATGCATACCCACACATACACATGCTTACATGTACATCACACACATACACACACACAAATTGTTGCTCTAGAAACCGATCAGTGTACCAGAGTCAATGATAAGAATAACGGTTGTATCCGTAAATGCCTGGAAATTTTGTTTTCCAACAAAAAGAAGAGGAGAATGCAAATATTTTTTTTAAAAAAATCAATTATTCTCCCCTAAATTACTTGGCTCTCTGACTATCTGGTTTGCGACTGCTGTCTTTAATTCTTGCTAGATTGCGAATGCACATTATCATTCAGGGCCAGGAACAAAAATGGTCGATTATATTTAGAATACAGGAAACGTGTGTTGCTGGAACGCCGCAAATAGCAGCGGAAGCGGCAGCAGTGCGCACGTTTCGAGAATTTCTTTCATTTGTGTTTGCGAACCGCAAAAAAGGAAAAATTTTTGTTCAATCGCCTAATTCATTCAATTGGTTGTGGCGGTGAAAACCATGGAACCGCCCCTCATTTTTCAAGAGAAAAATCTTATTTCTTCTCCTAATTTTTATTGGTTGTTATTAAAATTTTACGGGTTGTGGGCGGCAGGGGGGAGCAAGACCAATTAAGGACGCCCTCGACTGTTTAAGGAATTTTTTTTTTATTTAGGAAATGTGGTATCAATTTTGATCACTCTGATCTTGGAATCATGAACCAAAGCAACAGCTGCTTCATTATTCTCGCCACAATAATTAGAACAACTGAATATTGTTATGCATCGGCCGCCCATATGATATTGAAAACCTGATGGTATTACTTCGTGTGCCCGTATCACATGAGTTAAATTATTAATATTCAAAAAACTATTCAACGCTTCCTCACTATAATAGCAAGCTGTTCCACGTTTAGTGTTAGGCAAGAAACCATTGAAGCTAAGGGTGGATGAATATGTAGATAGATCAGTAACACTACTGCTTTTGGGTGTTTCACTGCAGCTAGGCGATTTTTTCTTTCCGGTTGTCGAATTACTTTTAAGCACTTTGGAACCTTTACTATCAATAATTGCCGTATTACTATTATCGATGTTGGCACCGCTTTGTATCAATTTGATTAATTCATCATATTCTTGATTGGTTATCGGATCATTCCACAATATTTCCGATGCTATCGGATCATTGTCCGGATCCTGTAATGGTGATGCAACCGACATTATCTCCTCCACCTTTTTTGCACAGGATGGTATTCCTTTTTTTCGGGTAACATGAAGATTAAAGAAGAAAAAAACAACAAAGTGTAATGATACTGAAAAGTAACGCTGCGAATTACGATCATGATTATGATCTAACTAGCTGTTAGGTAATGATTTCGATGGCTAGGAGATATTTCATTCAAGTGCTGTAACTAAAACATACACCGAAAGAGAGAAAGTTGCACGGTAACGGTTGGCTACCTGTATTGCCACCCAGCAGGTGAATTTCAGGGGGGAATACCATTCAACCTGTGTTGCATAATGTTGAATGATGATAATGATCATCATCATTTCACACTTACCACCATGGGCACAAAATATCGATTCATCAATGATGGCACACAATGGTAGTACATCGAAAACATCATTTATCTTTTCCCAAATTTCATGACCACGTTCTTTGCCAAATTTATCAACACATTCATTATGGAATGTGTACTCCATTTGAATGGCCCTTGATTCATGATTACCACGTAACATGAACACACGATCCGGTGCCAATATTTTCATGCACATCAAATAGAAAACACATTCCACAGCATAATCGCCTCGATCCACATAATCACCAAGAAACAGCAGATTGCCTGGCTGAAAATATGGTCCCAATTTCCAAATGATACCTTCATATACTAAAAGATCGTGTAGATTACCGTGTATGTCGCCTATTACATAACATGGTGCGGTTATTTTTATGACACGTTCAGAATTTTTAAACATATTCTGTGCTTGCAATAAGATTTTGATCAATTTTTGAACAAAATCTTTCGATGCATACTTTTGACCCCAAAATGCATTACGATCGATTCTGGGATAGCTGCTGCTTCGGCTTTTTTTATTATACAACGGTCTGGCAATACCGTGCGCAATGGCAAACGATCGTATAGAATCGATGATCTGATTGCAGGCAAACGATTTGGTAAAATAGTATTCGGACAATAAATGTTTGTGTTTGGGCATCCGTTTTACATCTGGCTGTTTGTTGACCTAAAACAAATACGCCGCCGGGGCAGAGAAGAAACATGGAAAAATTTCCAAGAATCATGTCTGACAATGAAATCAGATATGACATGTTCAAGTTCTTACCACAGGTTCGTAGATAAATCCTTCGATGGACATTTTGACCATATGTACGGATAGTGTGTATTTTTTGCTAGCACAATTCCTACAATATTCTTTCGCTTTCTGTATTTTGGCCTGTATTGCCGTTTTGTCCACACTCACTTGGGTCAAATGTATTTCCGGATAACATTGATGTGTACGCAAATGAACATGCGGCGGTGGTTCACAATGTAAATCTTGTTTGTTTGGTGATTTTGATTTAGGTTTGTTGCCAGCCGGTAATCTTTGTTGCATTGAACGATCTATTTTGGCCAAACCGCATAGGAATTCGCTAAAGTTCAGATAATAATTTCCTTTCGCTACAAACGCCTGAAATACTTGATCACCGTGCTGATGCAACGGTAATTGCCATTTTTTCAGGAAACTCTTAAAACTATGCCTGGTCATGAATTCTGATGGATAACAATGTTGAATGAAATCAGAATAAAGTTTAAGCACATCGTTTTCCTGGTAGCCAGCGTCAATCAAAAGTTTAGTGATGTGATTATTCTTATCCGGATGATAAAGATAGAACAAAACATCCATTATGCTAATCTCTCTACAATTCATCGATGATTTTGGCTGAAACAATGTTGGCTCTGGCCCTAGATAGTTTCCGGCTAAAAGATTTGCGATTGGTTCATCTGGTGAACACCAAGTTACTTTGCTATTATCTTTGCATAGGTTCAACGAATGACATCCTTCATGGGTCAATTGGATACAATAGGTAACCCGAACTATGTAATCAAAATAGTTGGGCACCTGTATCCGCAATATGTCCAACATTTTCGGATCTTGAAATATAGCTTTCTCGTGCGGTTTGGTCAATCCTAGAAAAAATTGCTGCACTGAACGTAGAGATGCCATTATCCATGATTCGCCTATAATACGTGCGCGTGCATGCAATACAACAACGACAATAGAAAAAAAAGGAGGATCTTAGTGGTAGGAGAAAATAATGCGCACCAAGAAACATTAAGCGCGAATAATAGCGAAGAGCAGCAATAAAAACACGCCTTCACTGAGGATCAACAGTGCTATGATGCCATTGAAAGCATAGTAAAGTGGTACGTACCTATCTTTATGTTACCAAAGGGTAAAAACAGCCCTCTATCAAATACTTCAGTGAGAGCGAATTTTTGATGGGTAGGACAATAAATATAGTTCACTACACAATCATAAAGACGTTGGCCATATTTGTTAACATATTCTTTATTGGCTGACTGTGGATCGGATTTTTTCGACGAAACTTTTTGCTTGTTTGTGGCCGTATAACAGCCAATACTTAAATTATAGCTTGATGCCAATGATGATATTGATGCTGTGCGCGGAATCGGTATCGTAGATGTATTGGCCAAACTAGTAGCTCGTTGTGGTGATCTTGGCTGCTTATTACCTTTAGATTGGGTCGACATATTCGATTTACATTTTGAACTAGTAGTCCTGTACATCGGTCCAGATTGAGAAAACGACCAGGAACCGGATTTAGTTCTTAACCGAGATGCTTTTTTCGCTGAATGTTTCTTTTGATCCGGTGTTTTCTTCAACAGGGTTTTTTTGCTTTTATCCCCACTATGGTGATGATGATGCTGTTGTGGTTGTTTTTGTTGTTGATAAAGATGATGATGATGATGATCAATTCTATCTTGGGACGGTGTTTTACTGTGTTTCTTCTTGGCCTTTCCGCCACTATTCGTTGCTGAATTGGTTTTAGTAGTTTTAATGGTTTTGTTGGATGTAGGACGAGCTCCATGGTGTCCATGATGTCCATGATGTTTACGGGAATGAGGTTTTTGTGAAATTTTGCCGGTGCTTTTCTTCCTGGAAGGACTTTTACTGTGGCTATCTTTGGCTTTCTTCGAAGACATTTACCTTGTCTGGTTGTTCAATATGAATTTCTAGAATTTGGCAAAAAATTCCGGAAAAATTCACCTAAATCAAAAACATTACCGATGAAATGTTCACCTTTATATATGCTCCGAATAATGGTTAGGAGGGTGAGAGCTAATTCTAGTTCGAAAAAATTCGACAACCAGAACAATAAAGTCTTTTCTTGGAACTTTGGTTTGGCCACCAGGATCGAGCCCAACCAAATGTGTGTTCCGTAGAAAAAAAGAGAGAAAAAAAAACAAGATTTCCATTATTTGATGATAATTCTTCATGTTGTGGTACTGCACACTGCAAATGCAAATGCTTTCCGGACAAACGGAAAAACATCAAACACACACACACATTTCATAAATCATTTTACTTGAATCATGGACCATGACCATTATCATCATTATTATGGTCATCGTTGCCATCAAGTCGGTTTGAGTAAATAAGAAAAAAAAATATCGTTAATTGTTATGGCTTTATTATTGTTGTTGGCACTCAATAACACATAATATTTTTTTTTCTGTTGATGCTTGGTTGGCCAGGATAGGTTAAATGGTGGTGGTGTTGGTGATTTTCCGATTCGCGAATCCATTTCCATTTGTTGGCATGATTTCTTTCTTTAGTTATTCCCTCTTTTCTGGTTCTGAATCCTGATTGGATTACTGATCGGACAATTCTGCTTTGCTGTGTGTCCATGCTTATGCCGACAATAATCATGAGATGAGAAATCATGATTCGAGTTCCAAGCCATTAAATTGTTGGTAGTAATCACGCTAGTTTCCGAACACAATCTCTCAATTTCTTCTTGAATGGGGCGCGTTTGATGTCCATACGAATGAAGGAACCCGAACAGCCAAGATGATCAACAACCTAATAAAGATTTTGACAGGCCAGCCATTCAGTCAGCCATTGAGCACTGGAGAAACATAATTATTATTATCATTGTTATTATTATTATCATGGATTCTCGAGAAAAACCACTTCTTCGGGACATAACTTGTACTTGTACTTGTGTGTGTGTGTTTGTGAATTTGTACTGCCTGCCTTTTCCCTGTGTTTCATTCGTTTTTTTTACGATCCCGACAACAACCGCACTTTGGAAAAAAATAAGTTTGTGGCAACATTGTTGAATTGTTACCAGGAAAAACAGTATCATCACCAAGTGTGTGCGTGTGTGTGTGTGTGGTTCCAATTCTAAAGAATAAATCATTCGGTCTTTTTGTTGTTGTTGTTGTCGTTGTGGTTTTTATGGTACATTCTGTCTGTCAGTCAGTCAGTCGGACAGTTTGCGATGTTGCTGTTGTTTTTTTTTTGTGGTCAAAAGTGCATGATGGCTGGTTGTGTGTGTGTGTGTGTGGATGTTTGGATGTGTCATTTCACAGCTTTTGCTGGCCAGAATGAACTCAAACTGTGATCATCAACCAAAGTGTCTTCGTGTCCATGTGTGTGTGTCCATTGGTGGACCAAAGATTCATTGAAACAACAACGACAGCGAATATGACACTTGTTAAAAAGTGTACATTGACCGACCATGAGGAAATACGATCGACGACCTCTTGGTCGACCACCATGACCACCACCATCACCAATAACAATCTCGTCGTAAATTTTACAAACATCCTTCAGAGAGAGAGAGTGAGAGCTTAGTGCTCTAGTTAGTGTTGGCCAAAGATCACACACATGGACAACAACAACAATAATAACGATCATCAAATGACCGAAGTCCGAATCACCGAGGATTCTTGGAATCTCTTCAAACATCTTCACCACCACCAGCGCCATAAATCTGTCACTATTGGGCTGGTTTGTCGGATCCCTTTTCTTTTTGTTTGAGCTTGTTCGAAGCTTTAGTTTCACTAGATTTTTGGTAATTAGTAGTGTGTGTGTGTGTGTGTGTCTGTGTGTGGGTCCCGCCTGTGATATATGAACCAGGGTTGAAGATGAATGCACGGCCTAGGTCAAAGGTTTTCGTTTGCCAATCCGAAATCCCGATCTCAAAATGCCAACAAGTGCTACGGCTGTTCATCTCTCTCAGATGGCAATGAACGCAAAGAACAATGGAGGGAGAGAGAGAGAGCGAGCGTGAAAGAATACACTGCTGATGCTGTTTTCCCAAGATGATGCTATTCAAGATTCAAGATTTATGAGGAACCTGGGATTAACATCAACAACACCAACAGAAACCCCGACAAACGATACCACGGACGAAGACCTTGGGTATAAGGATTTTGTTTTGCCGGATTTTTCCCCACACCAGCACAAGGATGCTACGATTCCAAAGAAAGTTAAGGGGATGCTATCCTGTCACACAGTTTGTGGTCCAAGTTTCAAATCTCAAACAAATGAAAAAAAAACACACACACACACTACGGTGGTAGCCCGTACAACATACACTCTCTCTCGTTTGGTTGATGTGTTGCACAAATTTTTGTCGTATTTTAACTACAATGTTTCACACCAGAGGTGAGCAACCAGCGGCCCATAAAACATAAAACATTTTAGGGCGGCCCACCAAGCATTTCAAGCTAAACAGGAGACAAAGCGTGTATTTCTTATTATTCAATCCTCTCTCTGATTGGTCCAGTGATGATGATTTGCCCACATGACGAGCAACACTATAATAAACCGATGGAAAGTCAGCTCAGCTTTAACCAGTACAAGTCTGTGCATGTTTGACGCCTATAACAGCCGTTTTTCCCTTTGATTGGTTCATTGTGATGTTTTGACCTGATGACTAGACACATCAGAAACAGTAGAAGAAGGAGGTGTATTCCTCTCTCTTTCTCTCTCTGACTGGTCCTTCGAGATGATTTGACTTGTGGACAAGGCACATCATAAACAGCAGAAGAAGGAGGTGTATCCCTTTCTCACTGATTGGTCCAATGCGATGATTCGACACACACTTTAAACAGGAAAAGAAGCTGTATTTCTGTTTTCCTATTCAAATTTTTGACCAATATATAAATGACCTGTTCATTAAAAACGGTTGCTCACCGCTGTTTCCTCAAACGGTGGTGATAAATTGAATCGGTTTCCCCCAAAAACAGTTTGTCGGGGTTTGCTTGGTTGGTTATTAAACTTTTTTTTTAGTTTGTTTGTTCCCTTATTTCATTGCAATTTATCAAAAAATTTCCAATCTTGTTTCTCCTTTTTTTTTGCTGTGGCTGGCCCGGAGAAAACCTTGGAAAGGTGGAAGATTTGTGTGTGTGTGTGTGCTAAAATGAAATCAATGTTTGATTAGATCCGACATGCCTGAATGTCTAAATCAATCCATAATCTGTCCTGTTATATTATTCAGCTTAACACTTGTTCAATTCACATTGACACCAGAAAAACCAGGACTATATAGTTAGGACATAAAGAAGAAGAAAAGAAATGCAGAAACGTTGTTGTTGATTCTCTTTCTGTCCTGTTTCAGTACTGTTCTGATGTTTGTCGGCGCCAAATTTTTTTGTATTTTCCTGAGAATTCTCCCAAATTGGTTCGCTCCCCAAAATTACATGTGAGTGAGTGTGTGTGTGATATAATATATATAACCAAGCCGAAAGATAACAGTCACAAACACACACACACACACATCGGAATCGAGCCGAAAGAGCATGTTGTTTCTTCCCATTTGTTATCCCCTCTTTGCTTTGGACTATTTTTCCCTTCCTTCAAGGTTATATTGATGATCGCAACACACGCACATACACATACACACACACAGACCCAAAAAACCATGTATTCGTGTGCAGCATCCTCTCTTCCAGTTGTTGGCGTTTGGCGTCAGTGTCCGGCGCAATGATAATTTGAAAAGGAAAAGAAGAAAAGGAATCCAAGTAATAATAATAATAATAACGAACAACTAGTTGGTCGGTTTCTCTCTCTTGTTGGTCTGTGCGCGCGCGCTCTTTGGATTCTTGCTCCCGTTTTCGCATTCGGGATCAGGTTGTGCTCCAAATTGAAGAGAGGGGGTCACACACACATATCCGCAATAGAAACTGGCGCCGACTATGCTGACGACTTTTTTTTCTATATAAATTCTACTATATATCATGCTAAGATCGGGAGCAAGATGCTAGACGATCAGCATATGGCGCCCTTGTGCACATATGTGTGAGACCAAGGAAAAATTGCAACAACAACAACAACACGATTAATCACGCAGCAACAGAAAGCCCCGAACGAAAAAAAATATCGTCAACTCTTTGATGCTGTTGTTGAAGTTGTTGTTGGTGGTGGTGGTGGTCGTGGTTGATGATGATGATGATCATCATCACAACCACCATTGCTCCTTCAATGGTTTGTTCAAAATGCTTCTACGGTAACAGTTTTTCCCCTTCATATGATTACTTCAAAAGCGAAAGTGTTGTGGATTGTTGCTGTTGCCGTGGTCGTTGTTGTTGGTGGTTGTTGATGATGATGATGATGATGATTGAAAAGCCAATAAAGAAGAAAAATTGAATGAAATATAATACCGATTCCTGGAATTGGTGGCAGTGGTCTTCGAAATGCAATGCTTATAAGATGATAATGTTGATGATTATTATCACACATACATACTCTAAATGAGAGAAAAAGAGAGAGAGAGAAACGAGTAGTGTGTTTCAAGGGTGGTATGGTTTGGTGTGTTACCTCGCGCCCATACACTTGTGTAGATACTTGCGCGCGCGTACCAACCATCATCATCATCATCATCATCAATGGAACTGCAATCCAAGACTCTCAAGAAGCCAAAGATGATGATGTTGAAGATGAAGATGGCGAAGAAGAAGAAGAAGAAGAAGAAGCATTCGATGATGTTGTTGTTGAGATGAATGAAAATAGTTAAAATAAATGATAATAATTGATACAGGAATCTTGTTGACGACAACAACCATGTTGGTGTTTATGTGCGAATTTTCCAAAAAAAAAGGAACAACAAATAAATGAAAAAAATTGCAATCGAAATAAAGAGCGCTTGTTGCCGAAGAGAAGAACGAGAGAAATTGTTGGACACCACCACCACCGCCACCGCCAACAACGACGAGGATAACAGAAGCAGCAACGAGAAATAGAAAAAAAAAATAGTTTTCGAATTCTTTTTTTTCGGGTTGTCGGTGGCGGTAAGGCACAATACAGCGCGCGGCTTTCACGAGGTCCCTCTCTCTCTCTCTCTCTCTTTCGTTTTCTCCAACGGCAACTGCCAATATTACGGTGGGCCATATCATCACCGACATCATCATCATCATCAACAACCTCGGTATGTGTGTCTACACTCGGCACCACCATTATATATTGTTGCTGCTTCTGTTGTGTATATTCCTGCTTCTTCTTGGTTCTTGAAGAAGAAGAAGATATATCTTGTATATGTGTGTTTGTGTGTGTATGGGTCTGAGGGGCATGTGCGCGCGTTTTCTGTTCATTTTCTGGTTTTTCAATAATATTCTTTTCTCTCTTACAAATACGAAGAAATAGCCATTCGTTTTCGTATTTGTATTTGGTTGGTTGTTGGTTGTAGTTGTCGTCGTCGTAGTCGTAGTCGTCGTCGTCGTCGCCATCATCGTCATCATGTTCTCGGTTCTGGCAACATTTCTTATTCCTTAAGATCGATTTCTCTTCCTTTGAATAGAATTCTGTCTAGTCGGTTGGTGGTGGTGGTGGCTGGCTGCTTGCTTGTGTTTGGTTGCTGATTATTTTCCTTGTTTATTATTATTGTTGTTATTATTGTTGTTTTTGTTGTCACAATCCTGCCCGCCGACCGACTGACTGTTTGACATAATTATTTTGTTCTACGGATTCCAGAACGGATCCTGAAGCCTGAATCCTTACGAGATGTTTCATTGAGAGATATCAACAGTATCAGGATTTTTTTTTTGAATCACCAATCGCCAACTTCGGTTCTACTGCCACCTGATCATCAAGAGATGCCTGAGATGTGAAGAATCTGTTTCAGTGTGTGTTCTGTTATACGGTGCGCTCGCTAACATTCAAGGATCCTAACCCGGAACCCGACCAACAACTTGGTTGCTGTTTGCAGCTGCAAACGGTAGTGCGTTGTAGAGTGTTGTTGTTGTTGCCGCCATTGCCGTATAATAATTCCGTGTATTACCAGCTAGCTAGCCAGCCAACCAACCAACCGAATTTACCGTTTTGTCGGAGCTCAAAGACGACGGCGGTACCCATATCAACACATACACACACACAACAGTTTCCTTCCTCTTCTGTTTCGGTCGCTTCATTTTCTTGGCTGCACGCTGTTCTCCCTCTCTCTCTCTCTCACACACACACAGCCCAGAGCGTCCTTAAAAAACGAAGAAAATAATAATAATATATCCTCATCATCATCATCATCATCATCACGAGATCCTTGGTCCCCATGGTCACGGGTTTTGCCTATGCGGGTTTTCGGTGTGTGTGTGTGCACAATCGTGTATGAACAACAATAATCGTGTATGAACAATCGTGTATAAACTGGCAGCAAAACTTGAAAATACTTCAAGAAAAAGGTAAAGTGAACATATATTTTGTTTTTGACATCCGTCCTACTTCCCTGCCCCTCGCCATTCCATTCAATTTCATCCGCATCAGTGTGAGGACAGAACAAACACACTGACATACACGCATACACGCTGACACGCAGGACAAATCATTTCTCTCTCACACACATGCACACCCACTTCTCTCAAGCACATACAAACTCTTTTTTTTCATCCCGTCCCCCTAATGCCGTGTTTGAGCCAATCAAAATTCACCAAAAAAGAAATTGTTGTCGTTTCCAGCATATCATTGTGTATGTGTGTGTGTGTGAATGTGCGTATGAAACACCCAAACCAAAGCAGCGCAAATCTTTGCTTTTGGTTTGGCTTGGAAAGCTTGACATTTTTTCTGCCTTGTGCACCGCCCATATGAAAATTGACTGCTACCAACCACGACCACGACGACATCTCATTGCAAATCATCATCATTAGTAGAAAAGTTGAAAAGCACACACAAACACGGTAAAAAAAACGAAAAGATTTTCCTGGAATCATGTTAGTGCTGCATTTTTTTTTGGTATGTGCGGATATAAACCTTTTTTTCATATGCCAAATAATCATGAATTATAAATAAATTGAAGAAACTAGTCAAATAGACGAAAGTTTTGGCCGGGAAAGCCATCAGGTCCCCATCATCATCATCATCATTCTAAGCCCTGGGATTTTCCTCTTCGTGTTCCCGCATCGATCTTTGAGATCAGCCCGGCTTGCTTGCTTGCTTGGGCTCGAATATAATATTTTTGTTTCCCACAAATTACCCGAACCCGGTTGTGTGCGTGCAGACGACGAAAACACCCGATATGCCGAAATTGAATAATCATCAAGGCCAAGGTTATTACACTTCTTTAACCAAAGCTTGCTGTTTGCATTCGTGTTGACCAAAAAAAAAAGTAGAAGATCTTTACAAGTCTAGTTTGTCGATTTTCATTTTCATTCACTTTTCCTCCTTGGTCGACGCCGCCGATGCATTTCTGTCGCTAAAAAACAGCCCCAGAAGCTATGGCCATTGGTTTTTGCCTCTCTCTCTCTCTCTCTCGCTCTTTCTAGTTTTGGTCGGATATCGATTTCTTCCTTGAAAAACAACAACAACTAAATGGTGGAAAGTGTTTGTTGTTTTTGTTGGTTGAAACAAAAAACTCGCGGTATCTCCTTAAGAAAACCGAGTGTGTGTGTGTCCACCATACGATAACATTTGGTTTCCATTTGTATCCAGTGTGTGTGTGTGTGTGTGTTATGTGTGGCAGTCTCTTCAAGTAGTAGCTCGATGATCAGTCCGGAAAATTATGAAAAATCGAATCAAATCGAATTGCTCTGTTTTTGTCCAAAAGAAAAATAAAAACTTCGAACTTGGACATCATAACAACGACGACAACAACAACAGCAACAAGGAAGACACGCGGACGAGGACAACGACTAAAGAACGACGATTATCGAACCACGACCAAACATAATTTTTCATGCATTGCTCGCGAACACACACACACACACACACACACATGTTGAACTATTGAAGAACCCGAACTTGTCATCGATAATTAGAAGCGAGAGAGAGAGAGAGAGAGAGAGAGAAAATCCTACGGCGAAAATCATAAAAAAATCATAAGAAGAAGATAATCCTAAACTTGTTGTTGTTAATGGATGCGAGGTCGTGGTGCGTGAAGATACACACACACAAACACCACAGCAACTGCATCCAAACATACTCTCTGCGCTGACAACGATTTGAAGAGAAAAAAAAGAAAGAAAGAGAAAGACAGTAAATGGATACCATCATCATTATTATTGACGTGTGTGCTGTTGGATGTTGAAGGAGAGAGAGAGAGGGAGAGAGAGAGAGAGAGTATCCAAAAAAACATCCAATGTGAATCCACCATTATCATATACTCGTGTTTTGGGAGCTCGATTTGAGCAAAAATAGCAACAGTATCCAATGGATTTTTTTTCCTGTATCCAACAACCAGAAAATGAGAATATTACAGAAGAAGAAGAAGAAATTATAGAATAATAAACGTAATAATAATAAATATCATAAACGATCACGGTGACAACATTTACAGGTGTGCGACAATCTTCTTCTTCTTCTTCTACTATTAGGAAGTACCTTAGTTCTCCTCACCCGTGAAAAGTGGATCCGAGAGGATCCACTCAACTCTTTTTTTTTGCTTTTTTCCCTTAATCTGGTTCTTCAACAGTGATTGTGTTTGTGTGGGGTGCAGAAAAAGTGTCCGTGCGTGCATTTGTGTGTGTGTGTGTCCGTGCGTATTCGGATTCCGTGTTGGATCATCGCTATACCCAATCCGGAAGATTCAAAACGAAAGTGATCCACAAAAATTGAGGATGAGGATGATTCTTCTGATCATCGAAATCTAAATTTAAATTTTGATTGTTGGCGCGTTCCATCATCGTGCCTTAAATTTTGAGGTGAGTGCAGGTGTATCTGTGCACTAGAATCCATTGGTATGGAACATGACCTACATGATTGGTTTTGGATTGAATATGGGGCATAGATCCCCCCAAGCAATCCATTCAATCCCTTTATATCCTACTACTAATCTTTGGTTACATGTGCCCTAACCGAACGGAAGCATTTTTTTTTATTCAAATCACCAAAACCAAACAAATGCATGTGCAATGGATAAATGCTCAAATAATCGAAGATATTATTTGTGTCAGTATTATGTGTTAATATAAATCCGCTGATTTGTGTGTGTGTGTGTGTGTGTATAATTGTGTCCATTCTGTTTGATAATTGTTGGATGCATGCATTGTTCACATGTCCTTTTATCTCTTCTGTCTATTGTGTGCCTATTCCAGCAGGATTTGTTGCACAATCAAATAACCATCATCATTATCATTAATGTAATGAACTCCTTTTTTGGGTTCACATTGAAGAGTGGGGAGGGGGGGGGCGAGAGAGTTGTTCGGGAAGAAGGGTCCATCGAAACCAAATCATCCAATGAAAGGGTTAATTGCTGTTGATTTGAGCATATTTTGCTTTTTTGTTTTATAAGTGGAGAAGATCATGTATCCATCTTGGCTCTCGCCCTATCTCTCTCCTTTTTTTTCTGAATGATAATCATTTTATTAGCCAGACTTTTTTTTTCGGTTGCGGCTGCCATTTAATGGAAAAACTGGAATTTTAAGTCATGTGGAGAAATAAGCGAACATCCATATTGGCAACCGAATATTTGACCGATAAGTGAATATAGGTTTACCGAGAAATAGAACCGACTGAAAAAAAAGTCCACTTTTTTCCACCTAATATTAGTTTGTCTGAGAAGGTTGTGCGTGTGCACCTAATAATATCAATTGAATGGGATTCTACATTGAACAAACAAACAGACAGGCGGGCGGACAGTCGCATTAAGAATGTGTTATCCCTCGTCTCCCCAATATCATTGGAAACATTCATCTCATCATCATCAAAAAAAAAACATTCCAATCATGAAAAAATAAATAGATGGTGAATAGTACAGATTCACCTGCATACACTCACACTCGCACACACACACAAACAAATTCCGCCGATCTGGGCTGGGAATGGATTGTTGACTTGTTGTTGTTGTCACCGTCGTGCAGATAAAAGATTACCCAAAAAACCTAAGCCCGGGAAATGAATATCATCAGCCGTATAAATAACTCAAAAAAAAGTATAGCTATACAACAATATGCACGTGTTTGCTTGCGAAAAAAGACGATGTTCGGGTTTTGACTGACTATCTTGCTGGATTTTTTTCCCGGTCGCATATATAGAGACTGGCATTGGCATCCCGAAAAGAATAGCTGCCCGTTCTGGTGATAGTTGGTCGCTGTGTGTGTTTTTTTTGCGCATGAATCAAACCACGAATAAGACCGAAAAAAAAGAATTATGAAGATGCATAGTCTTCATAGTTCATCAGGGAATCCGATCCATAACACACTTGTGATTGTTATCATTCGATAAATCATCGGGGATCCAAGTAGGTCGGAATATTTCCATCATCTTTTGGAGATTTCACCTGGGATTTGTTGGTCACCATCCATCCATTGCTTCTTTAAATCTAATAATCTATATAATCAAGCTAAGTTTGTTGCACATTGAAGGGAACACAATTTATTATGTAATAACCGGATATGAGACAGATAGGGTTAAAATAGTTAAAAGGCCGGAAAAGAACGACTACAACAATCGTTACAGCTATCGATAGTATCGTTTCGTTTTGAATTAATCGTGGAACAAAAATCTATCCACCACAATCCGCCATCAGTCCGTTGATGATCCCTGGTGAGCTGGGAAATAGGAACAATACAATTGGATCATACAATTGTTTTGGACCACATGAATAAGATAATTGCAACCAATATAGCCAGAATGAATGGATTTATAAAGCAGAATCATTCATGTCATATCTTTTCAATGTCTTTTCTAGTAGTTTCGTTTGTTTGCACAAAAATTCAATCGAATTATTTTTGGCTTCAAGCGGTTCTAGCTTATTCCGAATCGCTAATGACACAATGAACCGCTAGTGACTAGTGATTGTATGGAATTTTTCTATTTCGGGCTTTCCAGTTCAACAAAAGCCTTCATGATGATCAGATTCCAGGTGATTTCGCATTCGCATTCTCCTTCTCCTCCTCTTGCTTCTGCTTCTTTTTCTTGGTTTTTCTCGGTTTTTCTTCGGGCGAACGGGTTGAAATTAAACGGAATCAAATTGAAATATCAACACAACAAAAACAAGTGCTTTTCAGGTCACCAGTACTATATATAAATGTGTGCGTGCATTTTTTTCTTGTGAAACAGAAGGTTTTGATTGCTTTACAGGCACCGCAAAGTTCCAGGTAAAATATACCGGGACCATATCAATGTACGATGGGGTTCACTGTAATGTGTTCACTTCAATTTCCAAGCAATTTTTTTTTGTTTTTGGTGAACTTGGAAAACGAAAAAAATAGTCCAACAGGTAAAAAAGATTTGATAAAGATTTGGTTATATTGACGTTGTGTAGTCAAGCAAGGAAACAAGAAAAAACAAGAATAAAATTCAACCTCAAACACACTATAGTGAAGAATGATAAAGGTTTTCATTTTCCCCTGAAATTTTTCTTCCGAAACGAAGAGGATATTCTAAATTTAGAACAACAATAACACTAACATCAATACCCAGCGGCCATATATTTGTTCCAAGTGTTTGTGTGTAAGCACGAATGGTTATGTCAACCCTGTTGCTGCTGATGCTGTTGCTGTTTGTGGGTTGTCTTCTTCATCAAGACCACATATTGTTGGTATTCATTTTCTGATTTTTTTTTTCGTGACCTTAGGGCTCTGAACGTACAAAACGGTTCTTTTATTATTATGTGTGCTTTGTGTGTCGATGGGACAAGTACGCTAGAATTGCAGTTATTCTACTTTGATTCCCAATCAGAATTGATTGAATTTTCTTCACTGTTTCCAAATTGACAGCCATGGTTGAACCGATTGTGGTCGACCAATGGCAGCAGTCAACAGCTTGATTTGCTCTCTCTTTCTCTTTCTAATAAATGAAGAATCCTCAGAAAAAAACAAATTGTGTAGAGGTTAGTCGACAAGGAGCTGATGATTATAGAATATAATATCGGCAGGATGGCCACGATACTCGATCATTGCCACCGAAACAAGATTGTCACCAACCTTATTTTGGCGGTTGAAAATCTAGATTCTTGAAAATTTCCATTTGAAAAACGACAGCTACTAAATAGAAAAAAACCTCATCTAAATATACCCTACGAAAACGTGAATTTCAAATCAAGCTTGATTTTTTTTTGTAGTGAAAGAAAAAAATCAGTCCACAGTGGTTTTTCTTATTTAAT
The DNA here is from genome assembly GCA_025882695.1 of Amerodectes protonotaria. Taxonomy (NCBI): domain Eukaryota; kingdom Metazoa; phylum Arthropoda; class Arachnida; order Sarcoptiformes; family Proctophyllodidae; genus Amerodectes; species Amerodectes protonotaria. The sequence continues at coordinate 5,807 of JAOZJS010000298.1, read as the reverse complement.
TTTTTTTTTCTTAGCAACAACAAAATATCAATCTTAATTTTGTTAAACGAGAAAAAAGCCAAGAATCCAAGTTGATGATAAGATAAATACGTTTAAAACATAAATATCATCCATCCATCTTATTTTTATTGAAACCCCCAAAAAGATCGAAGATTGATAATTAAATCAAAAGGAATTTAAGAATAAAGCTTTTTATAAAGAAAGAAAAGGAAAAGGGACGAAGAGGGACGATCGTGTCCAGCGAACGAATCGTTGCGACAGCCTATTATTAAATGACACGCCTTCAATATGCAACACACACACTTACAAACAGACGAAAAGAAGGAGGAGTAAAACAGAAAACATGCAATAAAAAATGATTAGCGACCAAAATTTTAAAAAAAAATGATGGTGAAAAGTGGCGCGTACTACGGAAAATTTTGGAAACATTTTTCCTGTGGTCATTTTGATTTGAGGTCTGGAAAATCCGAATCAAGAAGGTTGATGATCTTGTACAGAATTGGGATTATTTCAGTCAACATTCACCCACTAGCTAGTTTATTAGATCTGTTCTTATCTGGATGTTTTGTCGGTTAGAATTAGAATTGTGTTACCAAGAAAACTGATTTCATGGTCATGGTTAATACACGATTAATGATCATATCATATCCTTTATTGTCCTGAACTCGTATGTTTCAGGTCGGGAATCATTGCCATTACCGACTGCCAAAAGTTGATCACCATCCCTATTTTCGTTCCGGCAATATGTCTGCGTCTAATTTGTATCTTAAAATGGATCTAAAATCTTTAGTTAGCAATTATTAGCAAAATTTTCGTTTCCCAAAGATCGACCCCTTGTTTCCGTGTGATGATAATTATATTAATCCAGACAAGAGAAGGAGAAAAATATTTAATTCTGAACATTTTTGTAAAGAAAATACCACCAAATGGATAATGTTTAATTCATGTATTGAAGGGTGTCGATGCGACCAGCAATTAGCTGTTGAAAGGATTGGGTTCCCCTCGACAGATCTTGACCGTTGAAGAAAGATTAGGCAGATTATGTGTGTATGTGTTAGTACATGGGCATATAGATTGTGAGCGTTTTGTGGTTCGTAAGAAAAATGACAAGGTCTTAACACAACATCGACTCCAATCAGTGTCGGCGTCAGTGAGTAAGCAGACTTCCGATCGTGGCGTACCACACCATTCGACGACCACAACCATGATGATGACAAAAAACCGGGGATAACAAAAATAGAAATCATTTACAATGATGATGATGATGATGACGGTTATTACCATGAAATCAAAACAACCCGAAAAATCAAGAAAAGAAATGAGAAAAACTGCGACTGGATTCTAATTTTATTCTTTTCTTAAGAAAACAAGCTTTGTTTGTGTTTCGAGAGAATATCTTCGTGGCGATGATGATGATGATGTTGTTGTTGTTGTTGTTTCATTTTTCATCAATGTTGAACAAAAAAAAAGGATCCCAGATTCTAAAACTGATCACATCTTTCTCCGGGTTGTCTTGTTGGTTCTCTTTTTGCGTGCATGTTTGTTTCGTTTTGTTCTTTTTTTTTATTATCAAAACAAAACATGAATCGCGTACACTCACACATACACTTACCATCTTCGTCGTCATCAAGAGGATTCTTGGAACACATTTCGAAATGGATATTATTTTTTGATTCTAAGAACATTGACAATACTCTGTCTTTGTGGTTGTTTCTACAGTAGTCTGGTTGTCGTCGATGGCCTCACGTCTTTCAATCGTCACCATCCTCATGCACTTGGCGGTGGGATTTTTTTTGTCGTCGTCTATCTCATTCTGTTCTTGTTCTTGTTGTTCTTTCATTCCGTCGCTTTGGCACTTGTCGAATGTTGCGAGATATTGAACACCGCTCTTATAATGTGATTTATAAAAAAAATTACGAGGATTCTGTTACACAAAATACTGCATAAGCGTGTCACAGCTTGTTCCGTTCTTCTGTTCCGAGGGTTTATCATCATTATCGCCGCTTGAAACATCATCCAACAAGCCAATTAAGATGATTCATTTGAATGTATCAATTATTATCCTAAATGTGATTGGCAAACGTTCTAAATGGAACCAATTGTCGCAATCGGTCGGAACAAAAAAAAATATCAAAAGCAATCACATCCTACCGGGAATTCAGTAGCTTGTTTTTTTCACGGTTTTTTTCCCGGGAAAACTATGCTTACTTTGGATCCAATGATCAAAATATTCCATCACAATCCTTTTTTGGAAAAATTCCTTATAATCTCCCACGCATACAGACTAAATTATTGGTACTCTGCATATGTCTTTTGTACAAGGTTTTCGGCCTAATGATTCACCACAATCCAAACACAAAAATGGCTGATTTCCGTTTTTCTATCGAAAAAAAATCACCATCATCGAATCAAACATTGGTGGCGATGATGGTAGTGGTGAGGCTATGTGCTAACCGTTATCATCGAAAACTTAGAACGGATATAAATTCACGGCAAATGTTTTTTTACCATTGTACTCTTCTTCCAAAGTGGGGCCAGATGAAAGATATAAACCCCCGAAAACCTCGCACCAAAAAAACGTTCTCCAACTAATTTGATTTTATTTGAAATCAATCTATATAACACAGACACAAGCACCAGCACATGCACATCTAATAACAACCAAACACAAATCGACCAACTATCCATTTCCAATTCGAATTCAATGAATTGAATTCCTCTTCATAGAAAGCCATAGTTGTTGAAAACATTCATTGATTTCTGTTTTTTCCTTTTTTTTTCTGTCTGCTTTTTTGTTGGTGTTCTTTCAACAAAAACAAACAATTATAGAAGATCAAAGTGTGAGCCCAACAAACAACATCAATTCCCAGAAGAAGACGAATAATTCCATTCACCGGAAACGGAAATTGGTCCCCCTTGAATACTTGTTTTGTGTGAAAAAAAGAGGGAGCTTTCAATTGTCAATCTCAATATGTGGACGTTACCGCATAATTTACCGGAAACGCTTCAACGCCAGATCAATTCGGTGTATGTGTCCGATGTGTTTCCGTTCGAGGTACGAACAGTGTTGGGTGAATGGATCGAGAAACAACCGTGGTCGAAAATCGTCACCGAAAGTACAGCCGAATGTGAAGCGTTGGCCGCTAATTTGTATCAAGAGTTTTTATTGAGAATCAATTCATTGGCTCATTCCATCGAGAATGAACAGCTTAAATATCTTCTCACACAAGTCCAATTTAACGCACAGAATCGTAACCCGATGGAGATGGCCAACATCATCAACTATTCTTTACAGAAAGAATCCAGAATAATTAACTATGCTCAAAGTGTATGTATTGATGAACAATTTCAAATATTGTCCATGTTTTTCGTTGCTATTATTTGATTATCATTTTAAAAATATTTAAAGTGTTTACTGGATACCAAGCCAGTGATTTCGAATCAAGAATCATTCCATGAAATCGCCAGAGACATTCAAAGGATCCGCAAGGATACAGCAGAAACCGATGAAATCATGAGACAATCATTACAGGAACAAGAAGCTTCAATTTTACAGATTCAGGATAGACAAAAATATCAGTCCATGCTGCAAAGTGCTCAACTAAGTGAACGTAGCAAGATAATCAAACAGATTGAAGCGCAGGAAAGCAGCCTACAAACAGCCACAGAATCATTGATGAAGCAACGTTCCGATCTGTTGAATCGATTGAGAGAATGCTGTAATGCAATCAACATATTGATGAACAAAGTATTGGATCAGGAATTAGCTAATTGGCATCGTGGCCAACAATTATTGGGCAATGGTGTTAATTATACCGGTTATACATTGGATGATATCCAAGATTGGTGTGAATCGTTAGCAGAATTCACCTGGCAGAATCGTTTACAAATTAAACGTATGCAGATGACATGCACAGGTTATAGCCCGAATCAATACCTGAATGATAGTTTGTATAGTCTGATGGAAACCAATACTGCCATGTTGATACGGTTGGTTAAGAAAACGTTTGTGATCGAGAAACAACCACCGCAAGTGATGAAAACTAATACAAGATTTACGGCCACCGTACGATTATTGGTTGGCTGCAAATTGAATCTACATATGGCACCACCGAACGTTTCCGTACATATCATCAGCGAACATCAGGCCGCATTGTTGAGCAATATGGCCGATAATTCATTATCGTTCATACAAAATGAATCCGCAGCCGGTGAAATAATGAACGGTGTGGGCATCATGGAATATCATGCGGCCACCACACATTTAAGCGTACATTTCCGTAATATGCAATTGAAAAAGATCAAGCGTACGGAAAAGAAAGGCACCGAATCGGTGATGGATGAAAAGTTTGCATTGTTGTTCAATTCGCGTTTTACAATCAGTCAAGAATTTGGTGATTTACAAGTAAGAGTAAGTCCAATGTATATCATCCGATGTTTCCGCTAACGCGGTAAATTGGTTTGTTCTCCAAAACCCTCTCTGAAAACGTTTCCTAAGGTTCCATGTTGCGTTCAAACATTATCATTACCAGTGGTGGTCATTGTGCATGGTAATCAAGAACCACATGCTCATGCTACCATTACATGGGATAATGCTTTCGCCGAACCGGTAATTGTATAAATTTTTCCAATTTCGTGATTCGGAAATTTATTTTTCGTTTGTTTCATTGAACGAAAACAGAGACGAATATCGTTCTCAGTACCGGATAAGGTACCATTCTATCGTGTTGGTGAAGTACTAAGTCAAAAATTTATCGCCAACGTTGGAAAAGGTTTGAACCAGGATAACCTGCGTTTTTTGGCTGCCAAAGCATTACGTACAAACAGCGTACCGGATCTGAATGTATTAATCACGTGGAGCCAATTCAGCAAAGAACCATTACCGGATCGTAATTTTACATTCTGGGAATGGTTTTATCAAGTGTTGAAGATCACTAAAGAACATCTCAAGTCATTATGGAATGATAGTTTGATACATGGTTTTGTGAGAAAAACGGAAACATCAAACATGCTAGCTCCTTGTCCTATGGGAACGTTTCTGTTGAGATTTTCCGATTCAGAATCCGGTGGCCTAACAGTTGCTTGGAAAGGAAAGCCTTCCGAGGATAGCGGAGAAGAATGTTACATGTTGCAACCCTTTACCGCTAAAGATTTGTCAATACGTTCGTTGGCAGATCGTCTTAATGATCTTAAACAATTAACACATCTCTATCCGGACACACCCAAAGATGCGGTTTTCTCAAAATACTATACACCACTTGGTGATAATCCTAAAACCAATACCGGATATGTGAAACCACTTCTGGTCACTCACGTGCCTGGGTGAGTATTGTAATTTTTCATTCACAACATTTGTATTTAGTTCAAAATCCATCCCATACGATATTTCCGGCTTGAACACCAATCCTGTTTACTTTTTTCCTATGAATCCTAATATTTTCTTTCGCTCTCATTCTTATGTTTAATCGGAATCAAAACAAAAGTCTTTCATCAATGTCATTGGAATCGTTTCCAAGCACACCACAATCATCATTGCAGCCACACTCACCGGGAGATTCAAATTCTATGTCATTCGAACAAAACTCGTCAATGGATTGTACCACAGTCAAGTGAGTTGTTGTTATTCAATCGTTGATTGATCATCTCAATAGCCATGATTTTGCCATGATCTTCATCATACACTAACTTTGTTTCTATTTCCTTTGCATTAAAATAACATAATCTCTCTCTCTCTCCTTTTTTCTTTCTTTCTCTCTCTCTCTCTCTCTCTCTCTCTATTTCTTTTTTCTTCTCTCTCTCTTTATTAA
>JAOZJS010000297.1:0-47227 GCA_025882695.1 Amerodectes protonotaria | reverse complement strand
ATAATAATTATTATTATAACAATCATTATTGTTATGGTTGTTGCTATTATTATTATTAGGACTATCGCCTAGCGTGTTCCAGAATCATTCCCCCTCCCCCATTTTGTCTTTCTTTCCGAACCAAAAAAGAAAATCAGTCCACTAGGCCAGGCGTTAGCAACCTTTCTGATCAATTGGGGCCAATTCGAATTTTATAAGAGAAAATACACCACCTTCTTCTGCTGTTTATAGTGTGTCTCGTCATCCGGTCAAATCATAACAATGAACCAATCAGAGGGGCGAACGGTTGTTATAGGCGTCAAACATGCACAGACTTGTACTGGTTAAAGCTGGTAGCTTTTACTCTGCTTATAGTGTACTTGGTACCCCTTCAAGGTTGGCTTAACTGTAAGACTTTTCAGAATGAAAGTATCAAGAAGCCCCTTGAAGGTTGGCTTCACTGCAATGATTTTTCCCGTTAAATAATGAGATAAATCTAAGAACTTGTTTTGTGACACTGATCAAATCATCACAATGAACCAATAAGAAGGGAAAACGGTTGTTATAGGCGTCAATCATGCACAGACTTGTACTGGTTAAAGCTGATAGCTTTTACTCTGCTTATAGTGTGCTTGGTCATCAGGTCAAATCACCACAATAAACCAATCCAAGGGGCTAACGGTTGTTATAGGCGTCAAACATGCACAGACTTGTACTGGTTAAAGCTGTACACTTTTCTTAGTGTTATAGTGTGACTTGTCATCAGGTCAAATCATCACATTGGACCAATCAGAGAGAGGAATATAGCTTCGTCTCCCTTCTTAGAAATGCTTGGTGGGCAGCACGAAAATGTTTGATGGGCAGCCGGTTGCTCAACCCTGTACTAGGCCATATTATGGTTCATTTGTTCGGATCGTGGTGTAGCAAGCACCACATGTTCCAAATGATGTTTGGCCGTCGCCGTTATTGTCGTCTTTGATGATGATGATGGTGGTCGTAGTTGTTCTTGTTTTTGTTGTTGCACCAGGATTCGACTCTTCATTACCGTGTTCGATATCGAACACTCCTGGCACCCGCACACACACACTTCCGTACTCTGATTTTTTTTTCTTGAAACAAAATCACGATTAGAATAACCACAAAATCTTGTTTCGGAAAAAAAAGGATTATCAGGGAGTGTCAGGGATGTGGGAAGGGAGCCGAGCCGTCAAATGATGGACAAATACCAGAAAATTGTTGTTTGCACTTCCATTAGAGAACATTAATTGCAAAACGCGAAAAAAAAATTCTAAGAAAAAAAATGGGGCTTCACAATGGTTGGTTAGTCCCCATAAGGACCATGGTGAATGGTGATGTGCGTGTGTGTGGGCGCCCATTAAAAACCCTTGTTCTATTTCTTGGGTCCCGGATTGGTTATTAAAGATAATAGACATGTATCATGTTATCCATAAACATTATTTTTGTCATAATTCATTATGAGTGGGTTCCTGAGCTCCCCATTCAAGTTCCTACGATGCGTAGGTTATATGACGATGGTTTGGAACCATCCAAAATGGAACCCAGATATCCAGATCCAGATATGGTCTGGTTTGACTGTTTTGTCAGCCATGACATTCTCGAGAAAAAAAATAACCATCAACCACATGGAACACTTGGAACAAAAATACTTGTCTGTCATGTCTGAGAGATTTCTCCTCCTCTCCGATCTTCTCAGAATTTTTTCCGAACATTTTTTCCTAAGTAAAGCAATAAAAAACAAATATCCCAAGCTCCAAGGCTATTTTTCTCTCAGTATTACGTGATTGGTGATCATGAATCTTTGGAACGTCGTTCACGCCCATCCATCCAAGCTAGGATACGGATAAAATTGTTACAGATAAGAATTACGAAAAGTTTCCAGAGAAGCCAAAGAAGAGACGAAGTTAGACGCGGACAAAAAGGAAACTTGGACAAAACTTGCAGAACCAATAACAATAAATAATGTGTCCACCGGATCCCAGAGTATAGCCCTAGTGCCCAGTGGACGTCCGTACTGTAGGGTCTCGGGAGAGTTTCTAGCTCCCATCCCAGAACAGAACAGAAGCATAATCCTTATTTAACTAGCCGCTTATGACTTTTATGGAATTCCAATTAACATTGGATTCTGGATTGATTGTGTGTGTGCTTGGTACACAGGCACAACCAAAACACTATTTCCTAATTAGTAACCAGGCCCAGTGGGTGTGTCGCGGGATTCTGCGCTGTGACAGTGACGCCCAACAATTTTTCTTTCGCTTCACAACCGGAAAAAAAGGCGGAGCCGAACATTTGCATTTTCCAGATGGAAAATTCAACGATAATTTCGCATCTTGAACGTGCACCTATTTCATATTCTGATATTTATTCTCATCACCATCATCATCATCATCATCATCATTGTGTTGACAGGCGACATGAAAAAACTTTCCATTTCAAAAATGAAATTCAAATAGAAAGAAGGCTCCAAGGATTCGTGCGTGTTTTTTTCCAGGGAAAAAAAGCGTGCTTGCGTGCTCTTCAGTGAAGATAGACATTAAGCATTGATATTTGTTCTTGGAACAGCAGCAGTTTTTTTCATACGCTGAAAATTATGATAATAATTCATGATGACAACCCTTTCATTGCTCTTCTTCTCCTTTTTCTTTTCGTTTCATATTTCTCTGGGATTTATTAATTTACATGAATGTCATGACATTATCCACAACATTCAACATTCAACATGACAATCACTCTAGTATATGGGATGGATGGATTGAATTGAATTCATTGCACCATTTCCATCTTTCGGGCAAGAGCTTTTTGTCATTCGGCTCGGTTGGTCTGGGGTCTGGGGTACCATGGCGCCCGAGGTACGCGCCAAAGTACCAGCCGTCATCGATGATGAGACGGAATGTTCGGGCGATGAATTTTGTGTGTGTGTGTGTGTGTGTGTTCTCCCGGTCTAATTACTGGTAATGGATGGCATTAGTGCCACTAACATAAAACGACGACGACGACGACCATGTACACACCGCAATCATCATCGTCGAAACGTCGGAATATATTCATCATCATTCCAAAGCCTGAGGCTGAAATTGGTTGATTCATTTCAGTTTCGATTCGATTCGAAGCAAGCAGAAAACGAAAATCAGAATGAAAACAAAAAAAAATCGAAACCTACCCGAATTGGTCGCGGAACACCGATCCAAGAAACAAACGGATCGATGATCGAATCCGTTGGGCGTCCGTTCAACGTGATCAATGTGAGAGAGCCAGGCACGATTTCAATTTTCACGATAACCACACTACACCACCAACAAAGGAAACGTGTGTAAGTGTGTCTGTGTGTGTGTGTGTGTGTGTTCGAAATTCTGTGTTCGGGTATGTTGTATCAAAATAAATCAAATGTCAACCCAAAATGGGGTAATACACACCACGTTGTGTGTGTACGTTGGTCGCAGGATATCGCAGGGCATCGGTTCGATGTTGTTGTTGTTATTCTCCCCTGCCCAGGGAACATTGATTCTGGCCATTGTTTGTTCGTGTTCACACACACATTCAGTTCACAACCAAGAACCAGGTTTTTGTTTTAAAAACTTTATTTGGCCGCCGCACTATTCTTTTGTTGTGCGGGAAAATTGTAACACCTTTGATTGTTGAAATGAATGACAGTTGAAAATTGAATTATGTGTTTCAGTTGGTTGGCGGAAGCCAAGCTTCTTCTTCTTCTCCAAGGTAAATGGCCGAACTGTGAATCAACTGTGTGAATACATGCAATGAATGTGTGTGTGTGTGTGTGTATGTATCCAAACAGTATGTGGATTCCGTTTTGTCACATTTGGTTGGCAACATTTGCTGGCTGCTCGAAGAATTGCAAAAGAAAAAAACCGAAAAAAAGCGAGAGAGAGATGAAGAAGAAAAGAAAGAGAAGGCCGCTTCAACAAAAGAATGAAAGTTTTTCACTGGATTCTGGAACATCATCATCTGAACCAACCAGCCTGAAGTTAGCCAAGTTAGCCAGCCAGCCGCTGCCGCCGCCGAACAACAACAATCATCAATGTCCGCGATATGAAAGTGAACAGACGAGAATATTGAAACCAGAGAATATTCTGGCGCGTTGGATCAGAACGCGCCAGAATCACACACACTTGAGGAAACCTAGTGGTTGATGGTTTGAACCCACGCATACACTCACATACACAGGAACATCGATTCCTGGTTTCGGTTCACGAATGCCGATTCCGAAAAGGATGCTGATAGCAGCATTATACAACAAAACACAAGAATGAGGAGATTCCATAAGATCTAGAGGTGCTCAACCTTTTGAATGAATTTGAAAACTTCACAAGCCTTGCATTGCCCATGTCCAATGAAGATCTAAAATGTAGCAAATTTTTTGGCGCAAAAAAACAATTTCAAATATCGATTGTCAAATAACTAACAGGGGCCAAACGGTATGGCGCCAATTTTGCTTTGTCGGATGTCTCCGGTGGTGCTGTTCAATGATGATGTACGGGGGGGAAAAACAACATCCTCACGATCCTATCGATTAACTATCATCATCGCTTTCATCCACAAGCTACAAGCGTCCAGTCAAATCTAGTCAAGTTTGAAAATGCGAATTGAATCCTATTATAGGCCGGCCAGCGAGAGAGAGAGAGAGCAAGAAAGCTAAGAACGACTCCGACTGACTTAGAACGTAAGGCTCCTCCTTCTTTTTCATTTCGTTCTGTTTCTCGTATTGTGACAAGTTATAGGCCCATCACTCTACATTTTGATTGGTTTGACTCATATTTGAACCTTGGCTTTGGAGGCGGCAATTCGATTGAGGGGAATGGAAACTTGGCGGTGATTGGTTGGTTGGTTTGAAAAGGACATAGTGTTCTCAGCTCATGAGTGCTGATACATGTCATGATCATGGGTTGGGCATCTCTGCCATATGCCATTGGCCAGAGGAAACCCATTCCTCACCCACATACACACACACCACAAGCCAAGTATTTGTTGAAATGGATGAAAAGCGCGCATGATCGGAAATCTTTTCGATTATCATTATTAGGTTTCGGTGTTCGCGCCCAGAACATCATACCGGTGCATGTAGCCAGAGCCAATTTTGCAGGCGAACATTTGTTTTCGTCGGAAATCGGACTATCGGACAACAGCTCTTTGGAAATTGATGATCCCTACTCCGTTAGTTGCATCACAAGATTCTCATACTCAATTTACAACGGAAAGCTTTTTTGGAAAAGTTTTATTTCATTTTCAATTTATTTGATTCCATTCGAATGTTGTCCAAATTCCACTTCAATTTTCAATCATTCGATTTGGGAAACTTTTCTGGATGATTCATGATCCAACATAATAATCATGATGGATCATTCAGTTAATTCTGTTGTATAGAGAAAACTTCATTGAAGAATTAGATTTATTAAATTCCAAATCTGCGAAACTTTTGATTTGTGTTTAGCAAAGAATATTTTCTGTTCCAGCCGATAAAAAATATTACATTTTTCTGACTGTTTACTCTGGGATCTCGGCCAACGATGAACAAAAACCGAACGAATAGTAATGCCGAATGTTTTCGGATTCGAAAAAAAGTGGCAAAACTTTTTAATTTCAATTAATAAAAATTCCACCAATACGGAACTTTGAAACTTTCAATTGGAGCCTGAAAATCGCAATGATTTTCGGCCGCCTACAACTTCTCTTCCAACCTTCTGTTTCGGATTCTCTTGCCGGCCCCAAGCCATGATGGTTCACGATGATTATGCAAACAGTGCAAAAGGAGAGGGTGAGAAGGGGATTCCATAATTTTTTTTAGTACAGAATTTCCAAATAATATGCTCGAATATGGAAATAAGGAAAAAATTTTCAACAATTGAAACTTTATGGAAATATTATTACAACAATTTTATGGCAACAATATGATAATAGGTGAACGCCCGGGCGCCAACATTACTGACACGTTTCGCAAACACTTCAAAAAAAAGTATTCATGCAGAAGCACACATTGTAGTTTGTCGCGCCCGCGTCTTGTTGGTCCCATAACTTTCGCGTAGAATATTAGACAGGAATCCATATCAAGTTACGCGTTTGATTGAAACACGGGAATCAATTCTTTTCATGATCAAAGAACATAAGACATAATTCAAAAATAAGAAAAAAAATATACGGAAAGATAGGATTAATCCAATAACCGTAAATTTATTCCGTTTTTCAGCCATTAGCTTGATGGCAGTGTTCAAATTTGTTGAATTGTTGAAACACTAGATTGTACATGGTTAAAGCGAATGCATCATCACGTTTCAAGCTCAGCGCCTATTGTCATCGAAACAAAGCGAAAAAAAAGAAGAAAGGTGCTTGGAATTAGGGCGCCAATTTTTCTTCTTTTTTTTCAAATTTCCGTACCTTTTGAAAATAATCACATGCCATCTGGAGATCACCTTTGAGACTGAATACCAATCCCAATGCATCCAATGTGGATGAATTATCTGGTAGCATTCGTAATGCAATCTTATAATAAAAAATTGCCTCATCATAATTGCCCAATTTACGATGTACATGGCCAATATTGTTCATTAATGGTTCCCATTTATCTGGATATTCCATTAGGAATTTTTTCTCCGATAAAATATTGTAAACTTTTAGGAAATATGTTTTAGCCATTTCATAACTGTGTTTTTGTCGCATAATACGATAATGATAATGAATAATGAATGTTACATTAGTAGAATTTGCCAATCTTATTTTCGGGAAAATGAAACTTTTGTTTCTTTTCCAAGTTTCTCTACAGATACTTACTGTTTTTTCTGATAATAAACAATTCCAAGTTCATGTAGAACAAAAATATTATCATCCGATAGTTCCAGTGCTTGGAATAGATATTTTTCTGCCATGGTTGAATTATTTAGATGGCCATATTCAACACCCACATATAATTTAGGCAGATAAGAATGTGCCATCACTTTGGAAAGATCCAAATAAACTGCGATCGCTTGATCATGCAATGCTTCCATTTCGAATGAATGTCCATAAATTAGCATCGATGCTTGAAAGTCTGGATCAATGGAATTTGATTTGCTAAAATATTTTCTAGCATTGTCCATGTTTGATGTTATATAATAGTAACAACCGACTGCATACCAAGCAATCGCACTTTCCGGTATGGTTTCCACCAATTGGTGCGACAATTTTTGCAATGCAATTTCGTTTCGCATCTCAAGCAAACAACCAATCATGAGAAACAAACATTTCGGATCTAGAATATCTTTGGCGTACACTTCGGTGAGAATCGCGTAGCTTTTTTTGAAATGACAATCTTGGTAAAGTTTTTCCGCTTCCGCCAAAAGAAGATCATTACTGTTACGCAATGATTTAATGATTGGCGATAATTTATCATTGCTTTCCAAATTGGGGCAAAATTGCAATCTATACAATTCTTTGAGAACATTGGCAGTTGTGTCTGGATCATCGTCATTCGATGACAAAATTTCTGAAAGATGAGACACTAAACAAGCAATTTATTAGGCTAAGAACTAGCTGCTCTAAAATTTCCCATAAACCTTGTTCTTTGCTGATCATATCGAACTTGACCAAGGCTTGCAATGCTTCATAACAGAAATAGTCTAATTCAAGCGCATCCAGGAAACATTTGTTGGCCATCTCTTTACGATTGGTGGCTTCGTAAAGATAACCTTTTAATAATTCTAATGAGCTTTTCCACTGTGAAACCGGAAAATGATTGTTGATCATCGAATGACTTTTGATAATCAAACAAATACCTGATTCAATGTTCCAGCTTTCTCATCAAATGTCAAAACAAGAGGTAACGATGAGTTATTTTGGATCGATCCATTGCTTGGTTGATCCATTTTGTTCACTTCCGTTGGCAAATTTAGAATCGCCAAAGATTTCAAATATTCCTTACAATCAAACTAATCAAAACTTGTGGATTAATTCTAAAACGTTCATCAAACATCTTACGTAACATTTTGCTGCCAAATAGCGACAAGAGAGATCAGTTAAATGCAAATTCTTCGAGGTTAACATCAATGCTGCGCGATGATATTGTTCTTTCTCATGTAATAATTTAGCCATCTTGTACACCTCTCTTTGATCATCTTGTTGGGATGATTCCAAAGTGGCAATTTTATCGGTAAAAAATTGCGCTGTATCAATCAAGAACATGTCTTCGAATTCATCTCGAATTTTTTTAATTTCACCAACATTGGAATAGATTTGTTCTTTGCTAATTGTCAAATTGTTCAAAATCTTATGGAAGCTACTATTTAATTCAGACATGTTTTCAAAACGAACAATTATGGTTAGGATTCTTTCGGGATATGTTCGATTCTGGCAAGAATCGGTGCAAGTCACGTGTTCAAAGCACTGTAAAAGTTAAGACTAAGTTAGAGTAGTCCATACGCTGTTGGAAAGAATACTGAGCATGTAAGAATTGTTGGAAGTGCTAGTTAGGTTAGGCCGAGTGTCAACTATTCCTGCAACCATCTGATGTATTTTCCTGAACAGGACAACATCGACAATGACATTTTACCCTTTTTCCCATTTTCTCCATATTTGACCTTGGGTCTTTTGAAAATTTTTATGGCTCGAAAAATAATTTGAATCGTTATCAATCAAAAAAAGAATATTCGAAAATCGTCCGAAATATCAAGTGCGCGCGCATGCGTATAGTAGCTTTTACAATATACAAAAAGTGTGGTTTTCTTCCCCTGTTTGCTCAGTTTCTTTCCCCTCCATTATTTTTTTTTCTGAGTAGGCGCGCATGTGTGCTTTGTGTATGTGCGTCTGTCTGTGTCTGTCTGTGGTGGTGAGAAGACTATTTTTTTTCCTCTTCACATTTCAGTTGTGCTAATTTTTTTCTCCGAAACTTTCGCCACCACTAAATGTTCTGTCTGTGTAAATTATTGTTCGGGCAGAAACAAGAAGAACTAAAATATTTTGATAATTCTAATAATTTATCAAGTAAAAAGAACCAAGACAACAACATCAACGAATTCAACTAATGTTCAGTGATTGTGCTCTCCAAATTCAAGCTTCAAGCTTCTTATCCCGGTTTTATTTTGGTGCGTTTTTCCAGGTAATTTGGCTTCAAAGATGCTCAATATGTTTCTCAGTGAATTACTTGTTGTTTTCTAGATTGTTTGGTAATGATGATCAAACAGAACATCAATAAAATCTCTAGTGGTGAAAAAGATAGTCTGGAACGGGAAAATCCATCAAAAACATCATCATCGACCACCAAAAATGGTTCAATCAATCCGAATTCAATTGTTAAACCAGCAAATGTTGTCGCCCAATCCGATAACAATAAAATCACTGCTGATTCTGCTGTCGGTGATGACAATCCAATGGATAAAGACCTCCTAGAACTTTCTGAGCGTTTTGAAGAATTGTTGGGAATCGATGAAGAAACATATTGTATACCATTATTTGAACGTTTATCAGTTCTTTGTTTCGAATTACATACTGATCTAGTTCAATACAATGAACTATATGAGCAACATTTAGAACCAATGTTGTCTGTTTCGCATGATGAAAAATTGGAACCATTACGTGAACAACAACGTTTAATTTCTCAACGTATACAAGAATCATTGTCATTGATGGAAAACAATGATAATACCTTATTTCCATTGATACAATCCGATTGTTTGGAAGAATTCAATTCACGTTCAAGACAAGAAGTGTTGAAAGTGCTACAGCTTTGTTTACAAATCTATTTGGATGTTTTTCTATTGAAAAAGTTCTTCTGTAATTTCCGTAAACTGATGATATTGGACCGAAGACGTTTTGATCCCAAAGCAGTGAACCACTACCATCTTGAATTGGATGCGTGCATTGAACAATTGACGAATAAACAGTATGATGACATCAATTGTTTGATTCTTAAATACAATGAAATGGTGGATAATGGACCAGCGTTGGATGAAATGACCATGGAAATGGTTGAATATGTCATTGTTTTGCAAGTCAAACTGATATCAGTTCAGTTGGAAAACGATTTTCGATTTCGAACCAAGTTCATCGATTATTTGATTGAAGAGACAAAAAACTTTAATTTTTCCGAAGCGCTAGATTATCATTTGGTGCAAACATTGTCACAACAGCAGCAGCCAACAACCAGCCAAAACATGGTGAATGTTGCTGACTCCAGTGCTGGTAATATCGATCATGAAATTGCTTTTGATTGTTGTTGATTTTTTCAAAACATTTTTACAATGCTAGTTATATTCGGCATCGATACACAACAACAAGATTCCAACAATCTTTTTCAAATCAAAGGTAATTTGATGATAATTCAATTCAATTTTAATCGCTAAATATTTATAAATTTGATTATAAAGAGTCATCAATCATCGAAGAGAATGACGATGAAGAATATGAAGAGATGAATGATGAAGAAAATGATGACGAATGGACACTTGGTGATTCTCGTAAAATGGTTTGCATTATATGTGATGAAAGGTTCAAGTCAGCAGCAAAAATGGATCGGCATCTTAATGACCATTTTGAATACTTTTGGCGTCGTAAAAAATCCAAAAATACAAGTCGTAGTTCGAAAAAGAGAATCTCCCAAAAACACGCAAACCGATTAAGTAATTTTTTCTGATTGTTTCATAATCCATTTTTAAAAACCTTTTTCGTCAAAATCAAATAGGCAGAAAAATGAATCAAAAAAATTACATGAATGGTTCATCGCCTCGTTCTGGCAAACGACAAGAATCTGAAGAAAATGATAAAAGTATAATTGTTGTTTAGGAAAAGAAAAATCCTCAAACTAAAATTCTTTTCTTTTTTCATACCTCTGACCTAAAGGTTTAAAGAAAGAATCTGTTAGACCAAAATCCTCTAGAAATAAACCTTCTAAACACGATAAAGTTACAGAAATAAGCATAGAATATATAAAAAAACCTAATGTAAACGTGAAGGATCGTGAAGCATCAGAAGAAACGAATCCGCCTTCACCGGTCACGGAAGATGTGGTAAAATCAGAAAATCATGATGAAACCAATGATGATTATCAGAGATGTTTGAGTAAAACAGATTTTAGAAAATATACCGCATCATTGCATCAACGTTTGATGGATTTGAAATTAAAAGAAGAGGATGGTTTGTTTAGTTTTAAATTTATGCAAAATTTCATGAATGAATTTAATAAACCTAGTAAACAAGCTAAACAACAAACGCAGCGCTTATCTTCTCAATCATCAACGTTGTCCACTTCGACCAACAACATGACTAATGCTGGATCAAGTTCTGCATTCACCGCTGATCCGGCAGAGCACGATGGTGATGAAGACGATGACGACGATAGGGGTCAGGATGATGATAATGTTGGTGATGATGAGGAGAAACCAATCGTTGTTTCGACAATGAATGAGCTTCAATGTTCACCTGAAAAGCCATTCAATCATATCATTGAATATCGCAGTAATCCCAATCAAATAGATCAGACGAAATCGAAACGAAAAAGTCAAGTTTCGATCGGTACTCAATATCCGCCGCTATCCAAACTGAACCGTGTAAAATTATTGCGTAAATTCGAGAATAATATTTCTGGATTGTTGGCAGAGAAAAGTGATTGGAAAAATGAGGACGTTTGGCTAACGTTGCGCAATAAGATTAGAGATGATTTTGTCGAATTGATCAGCTCGACGGAACGAAAACCATTGAAACCGAAAAAGAGTTCAGTCCCAACACCGCCACGTTCGCCATCATTATCATCATCATCATCGTCAAAATTCAATGTCGCTTTGTTGAGAAGAAGAACCGGAACACCCCCGCGGAAACGACTAGGTTGGTGCAAATCATATTGCCTTATTTTTTGTTCTTTTTGGTCTAATAAAAATTCATTTTTTTTTTGATTTAATAATCCGATATCAATTCAGTATCTCCACCGCCACCACCATTACCACCTCGGCCAACCACAATGCCGAGTTTTTATCATCAAAAAGAACCAATGCCATTTTCATGTGTCTATGGAACCGGTGATGATGAATTTATTGATTTAACCAAACCAAAAGGAAAGACTAAGAATAACGAACAAGAGTCATTGCAAATAACCATTTGTCAACATTGTGGTAAAATTGATTCCAGGAAAAGAAACTGTGAACATCGCCGGCTCGTTTTGCATTGACAATAGAATCAATTTTATTTAAAAATTTTCATTATTTCTCTCGCTTAGATGAATTATGATAATTTTTGTCTTTAAATGTTTGATTTGTTGGGATGTTTTTGAAATACAACAAAATGACGCAAATTGAACGTAGAATATTTGTTTGTTTGTTTGTTCTATCCGGTATCCGATCAAGGCAAGAAAAGTCACAAGGCTTTGAATTTAGGCTTTTCCCGTTTTTGATTTCACTTTTCTATCGAAAAAAAACAAAGATCTCAACCGCATCGATGTGTATGTGTGTGCGTAAAACGTCGCGTTTGTTTGTCGTGTTTGGATGGATTTTCATCAAAACATTTTTCCGCAATGTTTTCCGCCTAATAACTTTTGAAGCATCACGTAAAACGAAAAAGCCATCCTCTTGTTTCTCCCGAAATGAATTCGGTCAATTCGGTAGTTTTTGTTGTTGTTTTTTCAACTTTAACGGTTTTGAGACTAGTTCCGGTAAAGGGGGCTTCACTGGAAGTGAATTCCGCCATCATCACCACCGAAGCATTCTACAATGATGATAGTGTTCAGGAATATGATGACGATTACCAGAATGATGATAGTGGATCGTCCACCACCGGGGACAAATTGTTAGACCATCTAAGTTCATTGTTTGAATCCAGAAAAAATAGTCCGATTGTAAAGCATGTGAACAATCTGAATGAAACAATGATCATCGTGGATCATTTGGTTGATTTAGCCACCACTTTGATCCATTCGAAGATCGACCAACAACACGCCATGTCTTTGATGATGGATCTATTCTACAATGTCAATGTGACCAATAATTGTTTTATATCGTTGACTAAAATCGTTCGCGGAATTTTCGCCGGACAGATTTGGGCTTTGAAATGTATGTGTTTCCGCCGAGGTGTTTGAATTGAATCGAGTTGAATCGAATTCCGTTTGATGTATCATAGTTTTGGACGCTTTCGGTAAGATACCGACCGGAATAGCTGAAGGATCAATGTCACATTTTGGTGAATACGATGAATGTCTGGAAATCGAACACCATGATTCATTGGATCCATTCGTGGAAACAATCTATGGCCGATATTGTTTGGCCAAATTCATATTACCCTATCCACCATTGATCAAACCGAACCAAATCAAGATGATCAACCAGAATGAACATCGGCACTATGATTATATTGAAAAATTCCTTCAACTATACAACCTGGACAATTATCTGACCATGAACAAATTTGTTGAATTGTTGAATAATCAACAGGGCGTCATTCTGCGCATGGGCGTCTGTTTTCCAAATGTTTGTCGCGACGAAGAATTCGAATCATTATTAAATCGACGTACGTTTTGCTTTTGGTCGGAAGCTATTCTTATTCTTGTTTTATTTGATTCGGTTTTCTATTTCCACAGTGGTTTATCCGATAATCAATATGCCAATCGAATTGAAACCAGATTGTTATGATTTAGTCACATCGAAGCCATACGATCGTTATGAAATAACCGCAATGTAGATATTTCCATCCATTAGCAGTGTTTCCCTCATTCATCATTCTGTTTCTGTCGTTCCCCCCGTTCCAGAATCATCATTTCAATGTTGCTGCTGGTCAACATTGTTTGTACGTTATGCCATTGCTTCAAATTGTGGATGGTGTCCAAAGATGATGATAATAAGAGAAACTTTGGTGAAGATGGTTCATTTCCATCCAGATCACTGTTGCCATGGATCATCTATAACGAATGGATATTTTGTTTTTCGATGATCCGCAACACTAGGGCATTGTTCGATTTTAGGGACCATCAGCATTATCATCATCCAATCCACAAGGAAGACAATAGCAACAAGCAAGATGATCATGGTCAACATGATCAACAACCAGCTCTTTCCTATGTAACCCGGGATAGATTCAAATGTATCGATGTGATCCGTTTGTTTCTGGTGATCAATGTTTGTATTGATCACATGTTCCTGTTTCCGCCATTCATGTCGTTCATGTCCTTCAAACGGATATTGAATTCGGTTATCACCAAAGTGTATTATTACAACAAATACTTCTTTGCCCGTAACATAATCATCATTGATGCATTGTTCATCATCAGGTAAGTTCAACAGGTTGTTCTGGAGCGGAAAACGTCACCACCCTTCTATTGGTACTTACCACCAAACAGTGGTTTACTATTATCATACAGTTTGCTTAGAAAGCTTGCTCTCACCCAAGGACAATTACAATATTGGATCTTTTTGATTCGTCTTTGGCTCAAGTATTCCTTGCCGATGTTCTTCGTAGTGCTTTTCTTCTGGCTCCTACCACGTATCGGTGATGGGCCAATTTGGAACATTGGAATGTCGATGTTGGTGCCCGCCTGCAAAGAACCGGATAGTTTGCTGTCCAGTTTTGCCTATCTGAGCAATTATCGTATCCGTTCTAATCAAAATGTTTTCAGTTTTGATCAACGATTCGCACTGGTAAGTAGTGCCACGCCAGATTCCATATCGTCTGATTTGATTTTGGAATCCACCAAACAGTGCAATCCACCAACTTGGTTCCTGTCTGCATTGTTTCAATTGCAAATGTTGGGGCCAATGTTCATATTGTTGATCTATCGACATGCCAAACTGGGTCTTACATTGAACATATTGATCGTCTTGTTCGGTTGCTACACAAGCGTTTCACCGGACCTGTTGTTCGGGCAGAAAACCTATTTTGACGGGCCAACAATATCATCGTTGGAAGAAATGACCAAAGCTTTTGTGGCTTATCACATGGGCATCAATCAATATGTGATCAGTTTTTTTATTGGAGTGATCATCGGCTATCTGATCATCCGACAACAGCTAACCGTCAATCAAAAGCAAGAGCAGCAGCCTTCGAACCACATTTGGCTCCGGAAATCCGTGCTGTGGACCGTTTCGATCATATCGCTTTCGGGAGTAATGTATTGGTTCAACACATTGCATAGGATCAATCAGGCACCTTCCAGAGTGTCGGTTTTGTTGTGGTTTTCGTTCGGCAAACTAATCGGCTGTCTTTCTTTCGGTTGGATGCTGTACGCGCTGTGTATTGGCCAGGCAAGCTTCATTGAAAAAATATTCTCTCTCAGCCTTTTCCGTTTCCTGTCTAGGCTTACGTTCGGCATTTATCTTTTACATTTTTTACCATTGGCCAATCGATTGTTCACCGTACGAGATACTTATGTAATGACCGACAAACTATTGTTTGAATTCATTCTGATCGATTTCATTCAAACATCATTTATGGCCTCCATTTTTTATGTGATCATCGAAAGGCCATTCAATAATTTAACATCGATGATATTCTTGAGAATGGAGACAGTTAACACCATCAAGAATGTTCAATCATCATCATCTTTATTATCATCATCGTTTCCACAACAAACTCCATCTTTAAGTGGATTAGTGCAGCAAAGGCAACAACAACAGGATTCTTGTTGCAATCCGCAAGTACTTGATAATTATACTGTCGATGAGGATGATGATGATGGCGGTGGTGGCGGTGGTGGTAAAGATTGCAACAGAACCACTGTTGCTGCTTCGATGGCCACCATCAAGGAAAATAATAAAGATTCATTTAAATTATCATCATTGACAAATCAACCGCAACATCCTAAAATGATTCGTATCGAAATACAAGATCTGAAACTTTCATTACCACAAATAAATCTTTTTGCTGCTAATTGTGGCGATTATTTCCATTACCATCATCATCATCAGCAGCCGCAGCACCACAATCCGCGACATAATTAATTAACAATCAATATGTGTGTGCTCAGGTAGAACATGCCTTCCAATCAATGG
Source organism: Amerodectes protonotaria (assembly GCA_025882695.1). NCBI lineage: Eukaryota > Metazoa > Arthropoda > Arachnida > Sarcoptiformes > Proctophyllodidae > Amerodectes > Amerodectes protonotaria. The sequence goes on along the minus strand of JAOZJS010000297.1, from coordinate 31,286 downwards.
AACATGTTTCTTGTGAAACCAAATATAACAAACAACAATATTCAAAAATTGGCGGCTTTTGTTTTTTTTGCCAGCGGCCTTCAAAATGCGAAAAAGCAAACAATTTTGTCAGTAGATTTACCAACATCAAAAGCCGATTAAATCATCAAATCTATAGCTTGGGCTTGGGCGGTAAAAATGCTCATGTTATTTAACTTTCTGATGATAATTTTTGAAAAAATGTCCTTCAGATTTTAAGAAAAATTTATTAAATGATTTTTGAAAAAAACTGGTCAATTTTTGAAAAAAAAATTTCGTACTGGTGCGTCCGAGTTCATGCGCAGAAAACCGGTACTCGATGTACCAGCATTGTATAAACTAGAAAATTCAAATTTTCCCCTGCCAATTCGAAAATCACTGCGCTTTGATGTAATTTTTTTTCTTTTCGATTGAATTTTGAAACATCTTCATTCAGAGGATTGGTGGTGATCTAATTTCATTATTATTTCACAAAATGATGCATTCATGCCATTACGTAATTGTGTGGCACGAAACGATCGAAAAAAGCACTTGTTTGGCGAATTTATGGCCCAAAAAAATGATTTTTTTTTTGTTCATTTTGTTTTGCTAATTTATTGGAGCAATCTAATCTGTTTACCTGTAATGGTTGTTGTTGTTGTTGCTGTCTTTATTGTTGCAGAAATTGCAAATTTAGATGAAAAAATGGCGCAATCTTTGCACTGTGTTCAAGGTGGATGCGAGAAAAATTCATGTTCTCGTTTTTTTCATTAGTTTTTCAAAAAAAGCGCCATGTTTTGAAATTATTATTAGTACACCTTGTCGTCGCCAGAAGAAGATCTTTGATTAAAGCAGCAAGCTAATTGTTCAATCTTTTAAGCAACAGGTATCTACCTGTTGCTCTATACAAATCGCTGTTAAACGGTTCGCATATAAATAGTATAATTAATCTATCAATGAATTTCGATTTCATCCGACCGAGTACCATGTTTGACCGGATTTCATTCATCATCGATCATCTTCCTGTGGTTGGATGGCTAGAATTAAAACCCCATCGAATCATTGTGGAAGTATAGCCGACCTTGAATTCTATCAACACTATTGGCAGAATCAATTTTGCTCAATCTAATCATTGATGAGGTTCAAGTACATAATGCAAATTAGAATATTTGCAATAATTTTTCTTTTCAATCATTGCGTCACTTAATTAATATCGAAACTTGTTGCTATTTTTAGAACACCAAGTATGTACCTCCTTTCATAGAAAAAAAAATCATCAAAAGCCATTATTTTCTATCTTGTAGCCTTAAATACCGGTCCGATCGAAAATCCTTGATTTTGATTTTTCCAAACAAGTTTAAGCCGGAAAACCCAGTGATCACGTGAAGCATTCCGAGAATCCTATTGAATCCTATTGAATCCTATTGCTTGCTATTTTCGTCATATTATTTATTTCTCTCGTAATCCATCTTACTATCATCGATGATGGGTGGAAGGTTATTTTGGCCATAAACTATGGTTTCCTAAGTGTGTGTCCAATTGGAACACACAGAGGCAAGACGCACATCAATTGTACCGATTGTTGAAAAATAGAAAAGCAAAAAAAATGCACAAAGTCAACATATAAAAAAGACCTTTGGGGTGTTAAATAAGGAAAAATCAAGTGATTGTCGAACGCAAGTTCCAAAAAGTGTCTCAAAATACAGGCAAAAGAGAGTTTGTGGCCACATTGGCTTACAGCTATTAATTGACCATGTTTTTTGTTTGATCATCATCATCATTATTTTTGTAATATGGGGGGATTTGGATGGATCCAAAAGCTTGGATATTGTGCCGTAGTCTCTATTGTCATCAGACGCCCAGTAAAAAAAATTGAGAAAGTTTTAACACGCGCAAGTGTGTCCATGTCACTGAAGAGTTTTCTTGAAGATAAATCGAGAGAGAAGATGAAAAAAGTGAGGACATTTCTGTCAGGCACACAAAATTTGCTTATTTCGTTATTTTGAGGAACAAACATCAGATCGGCAAACATCATTCCAACCTGAACCATTGGAGGTTCACCAATTCCGATTCCTGATTGCGGATAGAACCTGTTGAACCAGTGTGGTGAATGTTCGATGTTGACTGATTGTTGTCTGATTATGCTGGAGACAAGACAAAATTTAAATAATAAATCATTTAATTCGAGGCCTCAAGCTCCCGGTTCTGGATAATGTGCTTATAATAATTCCATCCGCAACAAACAACATTTGATCGAAAACGAAAAACGACCACTTAGCATCCGAATCAACCAGAATGACCACCTCCAGAACATCGAGATTGTACGCTCGAGATCAATCGAATAATTCATCTTTGTGTTTGTTACAATTATACTTGAAGCACAAGTGAAAGAGTTAATAAATTGTATCCAAAAAAAAGAGAGAGAAAAAATAGAATCCGATCAGTTCTTCTTCTTGTACTTGTTGTTGTTGTTTTTTGTTTGACATTTTGCTACTTTTCTGCTTGCGAAACTGCCACAACGGTTCAAGGATATTTTATATATTTTTCTTCGACAAAAACTATGTTTACTTATTTGAATTCATCCATCCATCCATCCATCAATCAATCCATCAATCCATCTATCTATCTATCTATCTATCTATCTATTTACCTAGCTAGCAGCCATACTTGTGCAAGGTGTATATTTGAAGCAAGCATAAATAATTCTCTCTCTCTCCTGATCATTCTCTCCATCTCTCCCAACATTCGTGTTGATTGATCAGAAAAAAATAAAAGCTTCTTATTCAAACTAACTTCTTTTCAAAATCCGACAAAACCAATCGAATTAAAGTGGCACGCGTGCGACAACGTTTTTTTTTGGCTTCTGTTCATCGCCAAATGATTTTCTTTTCGTCAAAGCCCCTGAAGACACCACTGAAGACATCACTGCGAAACAATCGTGAGGGTTAACCAATCAACCGACGATCCAACCGGAACGAACAAATGAAAATTTAAATTAACCATTCAAACACCATTTCAAGATCGTATCGAATAGAGTGGTCATCTTGAGCACCAAAATCATCATCAAAAATAATCTTCTTACTTGCCGCCAAAATGTTCGTCAACGATCCTTGGATTGATCAGCCAAGGCTGCTAAAATAGGAAATTGATAAAAAATAGAATATTGAAAACCCTCTTCAATCTTCGCCAGAAATCGATTGTGCCCATCTTCAGCCACCGCGACCGATCCGTTTGATGAGATTCCAAAACGTTAATTTTCATCATTCGATCCAGTGGAAACCGAGCGCAGACAATCGATATAATAAAAGAAGAAGAAGAAGAAGAAAAAAAAGATCAAAAATAAGAAAAGATTGTGCCAAAATGTCAAGGCCGATGCATCCAGTAATTTCTTCAGCCGATGCACAAAAAACCACAACAACTTCATCAAATCGACCAACATTAAAATTATCGACATCAACATTGAAAATCATCACCAAATGGCCAACTATTATCTTGTGTTGTGGTAGTTTTTGGACATTTTCAATGGCAACGGCGGGGGCGGCGGCGGAGACTACCGCCAAAGTGACCACTGTAACATCGACAATACTGTTATTATCATCATTATCATTAACATTATTACCGCCATCATTGGTGACAAGTGTACCACAAACAAATGAAACAATAACATCAGACCTTATGATCAAGACCAATTTGACTGGTCTGAATTTAATGATTCCAGTGTCCAGCAACAGCACTACTGTTGTTGGAAATTTTTTCAATGCTGAGAATAAAACAGATCGAGGTGCCAGAACAAAGACATCAACCACAGCAGCAACCACGGCAAAACAATCAAATGTCTTAGTTCCAACAACAACGACGACCACGGTGGATGCTTCTGATGCTGCTGTGGACATCAGTGTCGGTGAAAAATCAATATTTTCTTCAAACAACAACAACAACAACAGCGATGGTGATGGTGATGATGATGATGACGATGAGAAGGAGGAGGATAAAAGTGATTCGGTGGCCCGAACCACCACAATTGATCAAGACGAAAACAGCCACTTCGATGATCCAAATCATCGACATCATAATAATAATAATGATTATAATGACAATGACCGTAGTAAGTGTTTGCCTAGTTGTTCCATTGTGTGCCTAGTTTTGTGTGTGTTTGGATGCATTGGGGACTAAGTTAGTTTGTTCTGGCCCGAACAACGAAAACGAAGACGAAGACGACGAAGACGACGACGACGACAACGACAGTTTCTCGATTTATCCTTTCATTACTATTCGATGATTACGGGTGATGATGGTGATGGTGGGAAAATTTTTTTGGGAAACTTTTGTATTTTCCTCATGGGCCAGCAAAAGCAAGAAAAAAAATGAAATGAACAACAAGAAAAAAAAATCGTCGATTTCGTCCCTTTTCTTTCCCAAAGGATCGTCGCAATTTGATTTGATTTGGTTTGATCATTCCCTGTTTTTTGCGTTTCTTTTCGTTTTCTTTTCGTCTCGCATTCAACAGGTCTAAAAGAAAGTATCGATGTCGAAGAAGAAGAAGAAGATGATGATGATGATGAGAGCGACGAATCAGAAGGAGCTGACGATGAGGAGGAGGAGGAGGAGGAAACAGAAGGAGGACCCAAGAGCGATTTGGGTGGAAATAGAACCGGAAAACCTGATTCAAATGAAAATAGAATTCTGGTCAAACGTAAATTTAACATTCCATCCAAACAATCGAGCACCACCAATGATGTTGATTCCAATTCGAAGACATCGACAAGCACAACCATGGATAGTACAACAACCACCAATTCTTCGATCGATCCGGAAATAGATCCTGAATTACATTTGAAGAAGCCGCCATGGCTGACCGAAAAAATGACAATAGCCGACAATGAAGACAACAATGAAGATGATTATGATGAAGACGAGGATGCCGATGAAACATATCGTCAACAAACAAATGTTTGTACGGCCGGTTATTTTTTCGATCGTATCATTCCGGAGGATTATCCGCATGAGATCAGCAAAGATGTCAAACATATCAACGAGACCATCGAACGGTTGAATCGGTTAGAATTGGCTGCTCGGTTTTGCTGCTAAATATTCTTTGGGATTGCTAATGGTTTCTTGTTTCTGGTTTATCCCTTTCTTTCTTTCTGGAGCGTAGAATGTACACTTTCTCCACCAAAATGTTGGAACGTTTGAATCCGTTCATCCGGGAAATGGTTTCCCGTATGACCGATTACATCTATGAATCACAACTGGATTCTGAATGTATGGGAGCCTTGTTTCGAGTGTTTCGTGCCATCAATCAACGTAAACCTTGGGCCATGAATTGTTAGTGTCACCAGGAATCAATGCGATTGGCCGATTTTCACCAATTTGTTTGTGTTCGTTCTTGTTTTTTTTTGCCATTCTGGATCTAGTTTTGGATGCAAGTGGATCGGTTTTTGTCGGTGGCTTCCAACAGGGCATGTTTGTCAGTTTGGGCGAATTCGATCAATGTTTGGAGATCGAAAGTGATCCACAGGAAAGCAGCAACATTATTTTAGGCCAATATTGTCTGCTCAAACCAGTGGTACCATTACCGGAGGATATAAAACAAGGCGAACCAATCGCCCAATCCAGGATACCAAGGGTGAAAAAATTCCTAAACGATGAATACATTGATACCTATTTGGGTTTGTACAAATTCATGAAACGGACGTTCCTACGAGTGGGACTTTGTATACCACATAAATGCGAACGACAGAGTTTGGAGAATGCAATCAATCGAAGTAAGGATCATGTTACCTCTTCGGGTTACCTTGGTTCCAGAGTAATTTTTGTCCCCCCAAATCTTTTTGTTCTGTTCGTAAACGAAAAATCTAGTTCTAGTTCGTAAAACCGGTATGAGCGTTCAGGTTGGACCGGAATGCGTGAAAGCCACCGATGGACCGCAGTTTAATCTTTATCAAATTATCGCATTGTAAGTTGTAGATTGGCGCGCTTGCGAATATTTTTCAATTGTTTCATGTTTGTTGTCTTGGGAAACCCGGCCCGTACTGTTACAGGTCCCTTTTCCTGTTGTTGCTGATTTTGGTGTTGCTGAGCACCACCTACGAGATAATCTATCGTCATCTTTTCGAGAATCGTAGCGCGCATCCGTTTTCCGGATCGGTAATGAAACCTCGACACAGTTCACATGATTGTACGAATTCATTCGGCTCCAGACCGTATGATCGTAGCATGAGCGCAGCATCAAGATTGTCCAGGCTTTATTTTGACAAACCGATCGTGGTACAAGTGTTGACTTCGTTCTCGATCATCCGGAATACCAGACATTTGTTTGATTATCCATCGCCAAAACGTTATCCACAATTGGACACCATGCGTTTGTTGTTGATATTGTTCTTTTTCATTTCCAATGCTTACTACTACACGTTGGTTTTTGCTCCGATGATCATCAAACGTTTCTACGTCCAAGGTCCGATGCAGTTTGTTTCGGAGAAAAAGTTTTTCTTCATCCGCATGTACTATCTTTTGGATTGTTTTGTGGTGTTCAGGTAAGAGGATCCCCTCTATTTCTTTGATTGACTGATTGACTTGACCGGATTCAATTCCAAATTTCCAAATTCTCCGGACAGCGGGATAGCATTGGCCATCTCATTTCGGCCCAAAGAGTTTACATATTTGCGCTACATCCTTCGCAACTATGTACGCTATACGCTGCCCATACTGGTGTCCATCGGATTGATATATGTGGTACCGTTGCTTGGTTCTGGTCCATTGTGGCACTTGTTCGATCAGACCATGACACAACCATGCAAAGATAATGTTTGGTCAACATTGTTGTTTGTCAACAATTTTCATGATAATATCGAAGAAATCGTAAGTTGGCTCGAAGCAAATCGAAACCGGTAATCGTTGATAATCCTCGATTTCTCTCATTCACGTAGTGCAATTTACCAACAGTGTTTGTTTCGATGATATTCCAATTGAAACTGATCGCTCCGGCCATATTGTTGGCTGCAACATATGTTCCGGACAAATTCCAAACTTGCTATTATATAATGTGGTTGATATTGACATCAATGTTGAATTTGTTCTTCAGATTTTACTATGATATCAAAATTCCATACGAACATCGTTCGATGAAATCATTCACCGAGATCAAACAATCGGTAATGTTCTATTTTTTCAATCCACTATGTCATATTCAGCCATTGATCGTTGGCCTATATGTTGGCCACTTGATACGAACACGACCGACGGCCGGACGTGATAGTCACGTGAAGAACGGTATCATCGGTACCGTTTGTTTAGTATCATTTTTGATATGTTTCATTTATACGGAAAACTTGGATCTATTCAATCCACAACTTGGCCCATTCCAATTGGTTTTAATGTTGACCATTGGACGTTTAATGCTAGTCTCGCTTCATTCATGGATTATTTATGCTTCCATCACCGGACATATCAGTAAGTGTTCAAGTTTGTATTCAAGGTTTTCGGCTTGATTCTGATCATCCATCATCATCGTTTGGGTATTTTCAGCCATTGTCAATCGATTCCTATCATCCATCGCTTTTCGGCCCATCTCTCAACTATCCTATGGGTTCTTCTTGACCAGCATCATCGTTACCTGTTATCGTTTGTTCTCCATTCGTCAAACGATCATCCTGTCCGGACAAACAATGGTACAATGAACACACATTCGACATTGATTCTCTGTTGTTCAAGATGCTAATTTTTTTTTAATTTGTTAAACATAGTTCCGTGCAATCGTTTCGGATGCGGTCATTTCGTTTTTCTTCGCCTATTTCATGCACATTATGGTACAACAGCCGATCAGAAATTTGTTACAGGTGCCCATATTTTGGCGTAGGATATTTCCAATGAACACCAAAAATTCCTTCACATCGGAACAGATTCAAGGATCGTATCTTTCAAGGACACTGTCCTCATTGAAAGCCAACAATCTTGATAAATTGTTTAAGGTTGTCGAAGAAGTAATGAACGAATCAGAGGATGTACTACACAAAGACAAACAAGCACTACCGGTGGATCCGGTTGTGCGATCAACCATGTTTGAAAAACAATCTGTGATGCTAGATATCAATTACATTGATGCTGATGATGATTTCGGTGGTGAAACCAAACCAGATTCCATGGATTTGAACAACAACAACAACAACAATGATAATGATGATGATGATGATGATAATAATCAGAATGTCTCAAAATGATTTCAATTGATTTTATGAATTTTACGAACTTTTTTTTAATTTGGATTAAAAGTAAACTACAAAAAGCAGAACCAACAAGTTTCAATGGTCATCCTTTTCGTAGCAATGTTTCCACATATCACTAAGACAAACAGAACTATGGAAACGATAGAACAACATCAATGGTAGACAAGTGTCCAAGATGACCATCCATAGGAATGTACCGAATCTGTCAGGCATTGAATGATATTTATCAACCGATTTAATTTCAAATGTCACCAATATCCACAGGGTGACATTGATTATGATGGCAAATGTGATCAATTGTTTGCCAGGTTTTTTATATCGATGTTTACGATGATTGGAACATCTTCTAATGCCATCAATTATGAATGGTGTTTGTATTGTCACTTGGATCAAATTCATTGCGTAACAAATGGCCATTGCAATGCTGTTATAGGAGAAAAACAACAATTCTGAATAGATGCACAGGATATGATGGATGAAATAGAACGGTAACGGTATCATCAACAAGAAATCATCCATGGCCGTCTGTGACGAATCCAAATGTTTGGAAACATCCAACTTTCTGGTATGTCTGAATGCCAACGATACGGCCATCAGGCAACACAATGTCAAGAATAGTGATTGTGCAGTGTAAACGGCTATTCCGAACGTATTATACTGGCTATGTTTGATGGTGGTGAAAAACAATATGATTGTGATCAATGTTAACAACAGCGAGAACAATCCGCCAAACATTCCCAAATTAGATGCATGACAATCAGCGCTGATGAATATGTTGGAACGATAGACAATATCCACTGCACCGCTTTTACGATCTTCATTGATCTCTTCTCGGAGATTGTGCATCACTGAATGTGGATCATCGTTTTCAACGTTGGACCAAATTATATACCAAACCGATGCTAATATGATATTGTATTCGATCGAAAATGGATAAAAGAATGGCATTGCATCGATTGATTCAAAATCATGCAATGTTTTATTTGCACAGATTTGATGATGATGGAAAGCATTCTCCAAGAACACGCCATCGCTATGATTTCCGTGCATCAATTTTTCCATATAACCATGAACGGCTTCTTCGATGATGGTGGAGAACCAGAACGAAATCGATTGACCAACCATATGCATCAATCCGAACCGTACCAAATAATGATGACGATTTACTATCAACTTTAAACCGGAAGGAACAACAACCGCTTTATAACCGCTTGCGAAACGCTAAGGCTAAAACGCAAACGCGACACATCCCTGAACCACTTACATTGGAATATCTGAACGCAATATAAAGCTGATAGAATGCCGATATGCAACGTAGAAGATATACAACCAAACTGATTTCATTCTTGCATTCATCCGCTCCGATGGTAAAATAATGTACTTGGTAGGCCAAATTCATTCCTTGATGAACGATACTTCCCATGCAGAACACTAGATGGCAGCAGAGCAAAAGAGAGAAAAAAAGAGGCGGACAGAAAGAGAGAGAAAGAAATGTTCAATTTGTTTTCTTCAACAGCCTATTGTTGCCTAGCCTTGTAAGCCAAAATTCAAGCCCAACCCCAATGAAGCTAATTTGTATTGGGAAAGGATCGTTATGCTGTTATAGTACTGCTAAGCCGAACACATATAGCACATTCTCAATGCAGAACACAATATAGCGCAGCACACACATCCCTCACCCTGACTGATCGCTACTGTTCTAATTGTTCGCCAAACTCTGTTTGCCTGCCTACTGTTCTAGCCAATACCGTTGGCTGTGCTATAAGTGGGCCGAACCAATAGTGCCGATTGAACAAAAGGACGCGTTCGAATTGAAGGCCGGGCATATCACATCGAGCTATCGAGTATCGATTCGACCATCGATTGTTCGATAATCAATAACCAATTCGCATTTAAAAATAGAGCTTGGCAACTATTTCTACTTACAAGTCATTCCGATTTTCAAATAAAAACTTCCCGAATGTTTGCCGGTGATGAATTTATATCCATTCAAAGATGTTCGAGTTTCATCATCCAGATTATCATCGGATTTGATATTATCAACAACACGATTGAATATGACCGCAGTGGTAACCGAAACTGTATCACATTCTCTGTCCATGCCCAATTCCAATACCAATGGAGATTCAATGATTTCTTTGCGTTTCTTTTGCCACTGTAGCACGAAGCGTTTGTGTCGTTGTACATCGAAATGCAAGAATATCAAAAAACAAACCGTAATGGTGGTAACGACTATATTATAAAGATGATCATAATCATTGACCGCTTGATTCATACCGCCCATGGTGATGACCGCACCGAAAATCACCACCAACGATCCATACATGATTGACAATAATTTCACCAATCTTGTATTCATCATTTTGTTCAATTGTTCTTGATTTTCTTTACTATGTTCCGGTGTTTCCGTTCTTTCGCCACTACTTTGCATGGAACATTCTCCAATGGATCCATCGGCTTCCACCGGTGGTGGTGAAACCGATGTGGGAATTTTCAATATGGACTTACTACCATAGCTTTGTACGGATTGAGCCAACGAAATAGAATCAGCTTGCCTGTTGGAATTGTTTGTTGTTGTTGTTCCATGTTGCTGTCGTTGTAGCCGCTGTAGCCGACGATACTCAATGTTGCTCAAATTAAGTGGTCCCATTTTTTCATAAGTTTTCGTTACAGATAAAACTTCAAGATCATTCGGTTCAAGAACCACTTCCTGTCTTGATCTATACTTGTTGTTATTGTTGTTGACAAACATTCTACCAGAATGTACTTGATTTGATACTTGTTGAACACCATCCTCAACTTCCACCGGATCATCTTCTGGATCATTTTGACCGTAAACTATTTGTCGAACTTTCAAATCCGCCTCAGATCTGTTTGATGATTTGGATTTGATTGATGAACTGGATTTGCTGTTTGATCGTGGTCTAAGCTGATCGTGGTCATCATTACCTTTATCATTATCTTTTTCCGCCGATTCTCCATTAAATGTTACATTCGATGCATTCGATTGTTTGGTCCAGACTTTATTCAAATATTCTTCAGCAATTCGTTCATCTTCATCTGATTCTAAAACCTCTTCGATATCGCTTTGAGTCGTATGAATTAGCTTGAGGATTAATTATAGAAATCAGTTTAATCAGTCAAAAATCCAAACAAAACAACAAATCATATCATTCAAATTTACCACATTTGCTGTTCCAATGGTCACTATCGACAGGGATGGTGGCCGATGATATCTTGGTACATCCAGCAAATTTCCATGATCAGTATCACTATCACTATCCGTTAATGCTAGACCATCTTCCGAATCCTTGGCCGGACCACTATTGATGTTGTCTCTGGTCTGCTGTTGTTGTATCCACCGAGAATATTCTGCTGGATCCATGTTCATGTTTCATTTATTAGCTGGATTCTGTGCATCGACCTGTGTGCATCGCTCGCCTCTACAATCCACATTAAATCATTGCATTTTTTTTTGAAGCCACCATTATGATGATGATGATGATTTTGGATTGGATGCGCAACCGGATTTATAAATTTATGCTTTGTGGTGGTGCATTAAATATTTCTGTTGTAAACAGGGTAATCATCATCATCAACATTTCAATGTCAATGTCTCGGGATTAAACAGAAGAAGAATATTAACCCATTGAGGGCCATCAACTGTCGATGGTGATTTCTATGCTGTTCACCTGTTGATTTAACGATTGGTGTCTAGTAGTATAATAAATCTCAAAAGGTCGAAAATTGTTAGATTTATTTTTTTCCTCTAGTTCTCTCGTTCTCGTTCTCGTTTTACATTTGCTGTAATTTTTTTACTGCCATAAAATTTGGAGGCCGACCTTAATTTATGTCTTAATCCTTAAATTCCAGATCATCATATGCACTGGAATCATAATGATGATGATGATGATGATCCTGTACAATCAGTGCAGCGGTTTCCTTGAAACTTGTATACCAATATAAGCCAATAGATCGATGGATCAATCAACCAATCAATCAATCGATAAATCCTTGCCTCAAACCATTTTCCTTGAAAAATTCAACAAGTTTTTTGGGGTTACAAATATTTTGATTTTATTTTAAAATTTGAATTTTTATGATGATGATGATGATGATGTTGGTGGTGGTGGTGGTGGATTTTTCTCGCTTCTGTCCAAAAAAAAGTGTGTCAGTTTATTGTGGTTTTGGATCAAACATCCGTACCATTGTCCGCGTGTGATCGTGTGCGAGTGTGTTACAATTATCGACTGTAATGTAATGTTATGTAATATGCTTTCTCATCACTTTGGAACACTTTCAATCTATGGTCGGTGTGGTTGGATTCGATTTGGAATTCATCTTTCGAGTGTGATGTGACAACAACAACAACGATCCATTAACAAATGCCCACACGTTCACACACACTTAAACACACACAAACAGACCGACCAACCTAATCGACAATTGTTGTTAAGTGTATTATGTATGCTATTATGTATTATTGTAAGATTGGAATGTCATCCAAAAAGCGAAATATGATCATCATTTTGAGCATTTGGGAACATCAATGACCTGTTGATTGTGGTGGCAGCGGTGAGAATCTGTGAAACCATTGAATTGGATTAATTGTCATGGTTTCTTTGACATCTTTTTATTTCATTCTTTCATCGTCTCCAAAGCATTGTTCAAGCGTTGCTAGTGAAGGGAATGTATCCATGAAAAAAAATTGATGATGATGTTTGATGAATATGTTTGAGAAAATCGATGACCGGAAGTTAATGCAAATATCATCTCCCCTCCCCCACCGTTTTGTTGTTATTATTATTTTTGATATTCCATTTCATCATTGTGCACCAAAGATGATGTTGATGCTCCTGATGATGATGATGATGATGATGGTGATGCTTGATCATCATCACCAACGCCACCACCACCACCAGCATTCATCGTACCATTATCTTCGGCAGTGTTTTCATTGTTATTAGCATTGGTTTCGTCTTCTTTAGGCTTTGGTTCAACAGTGGCCACTGGAGCCGAATCATCATCCTCATCATCATTAGTGGTGGCAGTTGCGGATGTTGGTGGTACATCACCACCGGAAACCGACCGGCCCAACAATTCACCATAAGAATTGCCATTGGGATTGTAGTACATGGACGATGCTGATGATAATGATGATTGTGGCCGTCTTCTGTACATTGGTGGTATTACCGGTTGCATTGGATTGTACATTGAACGCGATGCTGATGTTGCTGGTTCACTATACAAATTTGATTGTACCCTTGGTGCGGTAAACTGTGGCGGATATGCCTGTGGATCGAAATGTGGTGCGAATTCCGGTTGAATGATTCTTGATTGTGGTACCAACAAAAAGGTTCGGGTTACCGGCGGAGGACGTAATAATGTTAATTCTGATTGTGCTGGACCCAAATTAATCGGCGGTTGACGAGAGTGGTAAGGTGGTGGCAGTGGTTGTCTTCGTGATGCTGATGATGATGATGATGATGATGATCTGTGTGAAGAAGGTGAACGTTGCGGATTGGATCTTGGCGGTGCGCGTTGCTGGGGTGATGGTGGTGGCAGTGGTGGTGATGGCGGCGGTGGTTGCCGATAATGATAATGGTGTTGCACTTTTGGCATTGGTGGTGGTGGTTTTTCATTTTTGGAATCATTAGACGATGGCTTCAAACGGCCTTCTTTCCAATCTTCCATCAATTGAGTTATGTTGAATATTTGATGATTTTCCAATGTTTGTTTAAGATCTTTGACCGCCATCAACACTTCTTCCATGTCGTTCTTTTCGGTCATATTGTCTTCACGTTCGATCATTGGTTCGAATTCTGCTTCAAACTTGGCCAATTGATTCATCAGTAAATCCTGGAAAAATTGTCGCTTCTTCTGTGTATCTGTGAAATCTCCAAGCGGATCGAAACGTCCCTCTGGTTCTTCTTGAGCTGCCGGCGGCTGTGGTTGCGGCCCATACGGATAATTAGGATCACTATATTCTGCTGGTAGACTACCATCATCACCACTATCTTGGCCATCTTGGCTGGCTCCTGAATCCACCGGCAACAAACGTCGTGAAAAATCAAAATCACCCGGATCTCTATAATGATGATGAATGATGAACACTTTTGGTTCTGGATCACTAGCGGAAGTGTTGGTATCATTTCTCAATGCTTCGGTTGATGGAGGAGGCGGTGTTGTAGTGTTGGCGCCCGTATCGGTTCCATTCTGCGGAGCATTGGTGGTGGGCGTCGGCTGTTGGGCTATTCGTAATAGGCAAACCACTTTGGAAAATGTCGAAATAATGGAACCACAGAACAAAACTTACCAAAGCTCAATGTGATCACCAAGAATATCAACAAGCTAACTATTAAACTTTTTTTGGTTCTCATTCTAATTCATTCGTGGATGGTGATTTCCCAAAAGGATTTTCCTTGCTTGACTGCTTGCTTGTTTCTGGACTACCAAAAAAATGAAAATGAATGAATGATTGGAAACCACTTTGGAAAACGTTGGCTGAATAACTGAAAACGATGAGGATAGTGGAGATGATGCTTGGATTGAATACTTCAAATAACACAATGAACATATACGCTTTTCCGTCTTCTCGTATTATCGTTAAGTTTCTCTCTCTCTCTCTCTCTCCTTCTTTTTTTCCAAAGCTTTATTTCTCTCGTTTTTTTCGTTGTTGTTGTTGTTGCCAAGAATCCCAATAGTAGCAAGTTGAAGTAATACAAAAAGAGAATGGCAAAGAGAAGCCATTTTCGAAAGCGAAAGGATAGATCATGGTCGACACCTTTCATCATCATCATCATCATCAACACATACACTTGTTTGGATATACTTTCCCAGCAAATAAAAAAAAACCTGCATTTTTTTCCTCCTAAATGGTCAGACTTTGAATCGCGTCTAATCCATCTTTCCGATGATCATTGTTATTGATTAACACCTACACCCTAAAACCTTGTTTGAATTGGAGAAGAAACGATCACAACGACAACTTATGCTTTGAGCTTCCAGCGCTCTGGACTAACCACCATCCTCCTACGAGACGAACCAATGATTATCACTGAAATTTCAATCATTTAATCTGCACAAGAACAGTGTATTGAGATTAACATTAGTTTCCGGGCTAGTTTGCTAGGTTTGGATCAAAATGAAATTATCTCCAGGATGGTGAATTTCTTGGAGCATCAAGTTCTAATTTCAATAATAATAAAAAAGACGAAGACATATTGTAGATACATTTACACTTGTTTGGTGCAAATAAGAATGGCCGATCGACTTATCGACCAACGGATGGTTTGGATTGCACAAATAACAACTAAATTAAAGATAAGGTTGCTATCTTGAGAGATTGTTAGAGTATGCATCCGTCCAAGAAAACCGCCCGCCTGGATACCTGGAATATGCTTAGATCGAATGCATTAACTCACCTGACATACTCCATAAAGCTTCTCAAGCCTGTGTAACGCAATGCTTATTTGAGAGTAACCATTGAAAAATGGTTGGTTTATTTTATTCTTAGAATCAAGTGATATTATCATCCTAAAAACGTACGTCTTCAAAACGACATTTTAATGTTGTTGGAATCTATTGTCTGGGTGTTGTTACTAAAATAGATGTGCAACAAGTGTTTAATGCAAAATTGATCGAAATTCTATTGAATTCTTTACATTCACCATGTCCTTGTTGGAAGCATTTTCCAAACTTAACCGATTCTTTTCACCGCCATCGGTCAACATCGGAAATTTTTTCTATCCGCTATTCTATCGTGTAACATTCGGAATTTTAGTCGCTGGCTGTGTACTAATTTCTCTAACACAATTCTTTGGCAAACCGATCGAATGCATCTCTGATCCACAATCCAATAATCGTAAACCATTTACGGATCAATTCATCAATACATATTGTTGGATACAATCCACCTTTAGCCTACCGTCGGCCTGGCATAAAAGAATTGGCGTAGAGATACCATATCCTGGTATCGATAAAACATTACCGGAAGATAAACCAATCGTCCATGCTTATTACCAATGGGTGGTGTTTGTGCTGTTCCTGCAAGCGGTGGCATTCTATCTGCCACATCTTATTTGGAAAAGTTATGAATCAGGTTTGGTGAAGAAACTCATCGAAGGTCTTAAGGATGTTTATGGCAAAGATGGGACAAAACGGCAAAAATCGATCGATGATTTGGCCCAATACTTGGTCGACATTGAACATTATGAAAACCGTTTATATTATATTTATACATTTACCGAAATTTTGCACCTAATCAACACAATTGCGCAAATGTTTTTCATGGACAAATTTTTGGGCGGAAAATTCTTCGATTATGGTACTGATCTATGGCATTATTCTCAACAAGATTGGATCAATCGTACGGATCCAATGATAATGCTGTTTCCACGAGTCACCAAATGCACGTTCCGTATGTTCGGTGAATCCGGAGATCTGGAAAAACACGATACAATGTGCATTCTGCCCATCAACATATTGAACGAAAAAATCTACATTTTTCTTTGGGTTTGGTTCTATTTCATCGCCATAATTGCATCATTGGTGGTCATTTATCGTTTGGCCACATTCTTCATGCCACCAATACGTGTGTATTATATTCGATGGAAATGTTTGTCTAAAGTGAAAGGTGTACGACAAGTCGAAGAAAGATTAACAGTGGGACAATGGTTTTTATTGACATTGATTTTGAAAAATGTCGATCCGATGATCGGAATACAATTGGTGCAAAAAATAAAAGAACTGTTGCTTAAAAAGCATCAATCAATCGAAATGAATCATTACCAACCGATGATTGATAATTCTGGAGAAAATAACCAACATTATCCTGATGATGATGATGATGATAGTTTGGATGACCAAAAAAAGGACAATTAATTCCATTTGAAGAAAAAAACTTGAAAAAAACCCAGAATTGTAATTACGATAATAAAATGAATTTTTTTCTGATTCAAAATCAAGATCAACCACTAATCATCGACCAGTTTGGCCACCAAAATTGGACAAAAAAATCGTCCTTGGAAGTTGCCATTGCTTTGTGATTTCCTTTTGCTAGTTAATTTTTTTTTTTTGAAGCTTTGATTTGGATATTGTCGATTCCCGTTTTGGTAATGATTTTCGGCTCTGGAGGCACCAACCAACCAACCAACCAACCAACCAACCAATCAATTATCACTAATCAAGATTTACCAAGAAACAAACACCTGTTGATTGATTGTGGTTGATTTCGTTGTCATTTGATATAATGATTCCCTAGCTTCTAGCCATCACCAATGATGATCGGTTGCATCTTTATTATTATTTTTATTTAAGTTTTGTTCGAAAACGAAACAAACCTGTCGAATTTTGTTTTTAAAGAAATCATCATCATCACCATTGTAATGTGTGCCAATCAAGACATCACATCTCCACCAATCGTACGATGCCCAAAGGCCTTTTCGTGGTTGTTGTTGTTTCTTCTTCATAACCTTGAAATGATGAAGATTGGAAAATGATTTGAAAATGAAAACTCTCTCTCTCTCTGCCACTTTCATCATCCCCGACATCATCATCATGATCTAACCAAGCGGCAGCATTCTAATTTGGTAGAACCTCAATCATTTGTTTGCGTGTATAGAATATACATAGCTCATCGTTGTGGTTGGCTCCATTCTCTATTTTGGCACGACAATTAAA
Organism: Amerodectes protonotaria; assembly: GCA_025882695.1. Taxonomy (NCBI): domain Eukaryota; kingdom Metazoa; phylum Arthropoda; class Arachnida; order Sarcoptiformes; family Proctophyllodidae; genus Amerodectes; species Amerodectes protonotaria. The sequence continues at coordinate 13,386 of JAOZJS010000297.1, read as the reverse complement.
GACACTTTCACAAACACACACTAGACATGATCATTCCACTCATCAAGCTTAATTGATCGTTTGTTTTTTAAAAAAAGGGGTTTATTATTCCAAAAATTGTATACGAGACAATATTCAGAATGTCAATGTAAACTAACAACTAATTTTCTTTTCATTTCAATCAATTGCAGCATTGGGCATGCTGTGGACAACATGATGTTAACGCTAAACCTGATTAATTACTGGTTCTTCATGTTTCCCATTTCCCAATTCTTCAAGTTTGGTTTGAAATCGGCTTATTTCTTTGTCCACTTCTTCTTCTAGATTTTTCTCGGCGGCCGATGATGATGATGATGATTTGCCACCAGCAGAATCCTTTTGATTTTTGTCCATCAATTTTTTCAGAACGCCAATCATCTGTCGTAGTTTGGACCAGATTTTTTTGGTCGATTCTCGATCCGCTTTGTTCTGGGCTTTTTCCACTTGTTGCTCTAGTAATTCAAAATATTTTGCTGCCGAACGTTCCAATCGGATACGTCGACGTTCAAGACGTGCACGTTTACGTTTCATTTTTTCCTCAAAACGTTCCTTTCGACGGTCAATTCTGGCCATGGCACGATTGAATGCTCGATCACGATGTTTCGTATGTGGATCATCGGTCGGTTTCGATTCCTCCTCTTCACTATCACCTTCATAACCATCATCACCATCATCATCCGAAGGTTTAGGTTTTATACTGTTGGGTATAACCACCGATGTTTCAACCGAATCAGTATCGCCCAACAATGGAGATTTTTCGATTTCAACCTCTTCCCTCTCCAATGATTGAGCTATATAGTTGTGAACAGTGTATGAAAAGGCACATAAAAGGACAAATAATTAGAAGGGATTACTAGTGTCACTAATCGACGCCCTCTTTTTGCGAAATATGTGTGCAATATGTGATCGATCTGATTTTCTTCCCTGACCAATCACAACACACAGTTCAAGCATTAGTGTTCATAGGCTTACAGCCTATAGCCTCTATAGAGGCGGAGTAATTGTCAATCACTTTAGCTATAGCCTCTGTAGAGGAGGAGAAATTGACAATCACTCTAGCCATAGCCTCTGTAGAAGTGGAGAAATTGACAATTGACTTTTGGTTGTGGGCTTGGCTTGACAAAATGTCTCATCCGCACACACACACGCGCATACATTTAAGGTGTCACCTTTTGGAAAATTTGAAAACAAAAAAATTTCTCACCATTGATTTTGGTTGATTGAAGAACAAAACAGGCCAATATAAAGCCGATGATCAGCAAGCGATTGTTAGCATAATTCATGATGACCACTGTAAACAGGATGCAATAAATAAAAACACTAATCTAAAATCTTATTCAACTTGTTGATTGGAAACAGATCCTGATGTTCATCGAATGACACCTCCAACATCTTGGTCAACCGCCAACATCAATAATAGGCAGCCGAATCACCACTTGTTGCTACCATCGCTACGCACTGGTAATAGTTAGTGTATGATTGATGGAGATCATACTACCACACTTGATCACACGAGTTGGTCATCGTTGATGTGTGTGTTTCAAGGATTGCATCCATCCATTCGAATCAATTTTTTAAATTGAACAGTTACGCTTGAGCGAACACCTCTTAAATCATTATCATCATCCAAAACTGGCTTGAAATAGGCGGTTTTATGGCTTCAGGTGTTTGTTCGTTCAAAGAAAGAACAAGAATTTTTTTTAATTGAAAATTGATAATTTTTGGTTGAGGATTCTCGTTACAAAATAAAAAAAAAAGAGGAAAATTGACAAAATAATTGGACAAAGATAGAAATACATTAAAGGTACAAATTGTGCACCAGCCTAAAAAAAATGACGCAGGGAGCAGGGGTATAATTGATGCTGGCTTCAAGCATGATGGCGCGAAGCTTTTTTTTCTTGCAATCGATTATGGTGGCTATTATCATCAAATTCGAATTTACCACACGCATCCACACCCACATTTGACACGCCTCATTTGACAGTAGTCTTTTTATAGAGAATATAGTAGGCGCCTAAACGTAGAATGGTCATGTACAATGCCATTATGAGCATATTATTCCACAGTGTTGAATCACCATAATCAAAACTGCCCAATGCGAACGATGATGATGTTGAATTAAGATGATGCAAAAATTGTTCATTATAATTATCGATCATCAATGTTACGTTTTCCGGCGCAGTAGGCGATATGTCCGATAGGCAAACATACATGTCCAAAACTCCATCACCGAATTCGGATTTCAGATAATTATATGTGATCGGTTCGACCGTTTCGCAACGATCCAAACCATAAATGGTGACCAATAAAGCTTCGAATGCCAAGCGAAAATACGATAGATAAGTGATTGGACGAAAGTATTGAGGCATCACAGATATTTTGATCAATAAACCAGTGAACAAGAACATCGGAATGTTGATTATACCGCCAACCACCGTTGCTGTGGTAACATCTTTAACAAAATACGCTGATACCAAAAATCCTAAACCTTGAGCCAACGATGCCACAATGATCAATATGGCGATATAAAATAAAAGACGATGCCATTCGAACAATTGATATGTTAGGAAATAAGATGCTACACCATAGATCAACGGAAAAAAGATCATAGGCGGAAGTTCGGCTATATTTCTGGCTATATAATAGGATTTCAATGAATACCATCCATTAAAATTTTCCTTGATGAACACGGATACGGCCAACGGAAACGATAATAACGTTGGTAATATTGCCATGAACACCATCAATACGACCGAGTAGAAGAGAAAACCAAAATTGGCATAGTATATGCTTTCGTAGTTGAAGAATTCGAAATTTTGTAATTTGGTCAATGTATCACGTGTGGGCCTGGTTGCGCATCCATCCAAAACGCCGATCTGATTTTCACGATAGATTATGAACAACAAAACCAATGTTGAAAATACTACCGCTGCACGGGCAAAATAGATGTTCGGATCACGGAACGATATTTTCAAACATCTCCGTAACAGTATCCAAGTGGCCAACAATTGTCCAATGAAAGAATGTTTTTGGGTGTATCGAACCAATTTTTTGATTTCCAATGTTTGTTCACTATTCGCGTCCATACGTTCGGATTGTTCAAAACAAATTTGTTCAAAATGATTCTCCAGACCAAGTATGGCATCCTGGCCAAAATCACCGGTTGCCACCTCTATGACAAAATCCGCTGGATTGTGATATTGTGGACAATTAAGACCAAACGATGATAATGTTGAGACAAGATTTTCGGTTGGCCCATTATAGATACAATATCCATTGTAGGAAATTATGTAAAGATTATCAAAATATGACAATATCTTAGCAGTAGGCTGATGTATGGATGCAGCGATCATCATCGGTGATTGTTGATTATTGACCAGTTTCTTCAACATCATTATACATTGTAGTGAACTCAATGAATCTAATCCGGATGTAGGTTCATCCAACAACAGTATCTTGGGCGAAAATATCAACTCCAATGCTATGGAAAGACGACGTTTTTGGCCACCAGAACATTTGCCCACACGATTATTGAAACATTTGTCCAAGTGTAGTTCTTCTACCAGGCGCTGTATGATCAATTCATTTTCTTCCCTCATATTCATGATCGTCGGCACCATATCCGGAGATTTGAAATCATTCAAATGATCATCGAATGTCAACAGACAACATTTAGAAGCACTTTTGGAGAAACGTTGACAATTTCTCAGCTCAAGAGCATATCTCAATGATTCTTCAACGGTCAACAATTCATCCAATGAATCGTGCTGACAGTAATAGGAAATTTTGATCGATGATTTCGAGATTCTGTCCGATTGAACGAATGAAATTAGCTACGATCGATACTTTGGAACGCAAATCAAACATGCTTACCCATTGTATTTAACGTTGATCTCACCACGAACATTCTTGATACGTCTACCGGCCAAACATTCGATCAATGTGGTTTTGCCCGCACCAGACGGTCCAATGATGGCCGTCAATTGGCCATCCTGTATGCTACCGTTCAGATTTTTGATCAATGATTTTTCAATCTTTGGCGATGTACACGATGACATTCCTGTACCAGATTCTGTGATCACATAGGATAGGTTACGCCAAACAAGGCGAACATCAGGCAAATTATGATTATGATGTTGATGATTATTCAATGATTTATTTATGTTTGGCAAATTCACTTCCGGAATGGTGGCCGACAATAATGGCGGTGCAGGCGGAAGAAGATGATATCTGGCCGGTGGTTGCGGACCAGAAACACCATTGTTAACATCATTATAAAGGTGATGGTGATTTGTCGATATGGTACGGCCACCACCACAATTTTTGATATTATTGAAATTCACTATGGTCGGATTACGGTAGATCTGCGGTTGTGGTTGCTGATAATGTGAATATGGTGGTACATGATTGGAAGGATCGTTTTGCAACAGGCTTATTTTACATTCTTGATTCACTTTGGATGTGTCCATTTTTGTGTGTGTCGATGTGTGTTGGCAATTCGAGGCAGGTCGTGTGATCACTACTGGAAAAACCAAATAAAACAAACGAAGAAAAAAGGGTAAATTAATCATGATTGGGCAGAAAATGCAGCGGAATCTGGCCGAAGAATCGTCGTGGTCGTGGTCTAATTCGAATCACTATCACCATCATCATCATCATCATCCTACACATACCTGAATGATGATGGTGAAGATTCCAAAAAATAAAACAAAATAAAGATTCGAAAAAGAATCAGTCAAAATAAAGAATGAGGTCGAAACGAAAAAAAATTCTGGTTTTTGGAACATCAAACCATGTTGGGCTTTCGTGGCGAGTATCTATGTGAGTGTGGACGCGGCGCTTGGGCCAGCTAAATCTGAATATCTGCCAAGAGGTAATTTTAAAATATCAATTTATATTCGTGATATTTGATCAAAACGCAACGATTTGTCATGCACTTGACTGAAAAAAAATTCTCATTCGATTCATGATGGCATTTCATCCAATTTATAAGTTATATGCAAGGGTGTTTCAAATTGATCGCTTGATAGCATAGCTTTTTTCCAGTTGGATACATCTTTTCGGATACCACTGCTCTTGAAAAGCGATCAAACGAATTTGAATGAAAGAGGTTCTGTCTAGGTTAGCATGAAATTCGATTCAAATCATTAAGATTAATGCGAAAACCATGAATGTCTGGAGAGTAAATATTTAAATTTCAAATTTCGCGCCTCATTCATTCATACACAAACACACCGAGAGAGACAGATAGTTTGAAACAAGAAACAACCTGTTGAACCTTGAATTTTGGTTGGTACGGTTAATTCTTGGAATAGGATTGCAAGCTTTAGTTCACAAAATGCCAAACTGGATGTTTCATTATCATCATTGCAACAAAAAGGCCACAAATCTTGAAGAGAAAAGTATTGATAGACTATAAAATAAGCCACTAACCTTGATCAAACGTTGTTGAAAGCACAATGTTGAATAATATAACTCTTATATAAACACACAATAACAGGATTGATGATTGTGGTTATTCTTGGTTGTGGTGGTGGATATCCGAGGAAACCAAAGTCAAAAATAAAACCAGAAGAGAAACGAAGAACAGCAGCCAAATCGCGCGACTTATCACAAGAAGAAGAAGAAGGAAGCCTAATACGAAAATGACCATTCTCTCTGTTCCCGTGGCGAATGGTCAAAAGTCACGTTCGCCAGCGCTTACAAATCATACCCTTAAACACACAAGAACCACTAACACTAACTAATGGTAAGAAAGCCGGGTCCAGATTTTTCTGCCAGAAAAGGTCCACACAACAACATTCTATTAGCCACAGAACGATCGCTATTTTATAGAGTTGATTGGCCAACCTGTATGTGTGTACGGTGATTTCCAAAAAGTTCTTGGAAAGGTAGACACCATCGACATATAACATTAAAACCGGTATTATTAGCTGTGTGATCTATTGCCGCTGATATTTTCCAAGTGGTGTTTGTGCCCGAAAAACCAAAGTGCAAAACATGATTAGAGCGAAGAAGAAGAAAAAACTTCGAAAAAGAAGAAACCTATCATCCCCAGGTAGATTATGTTTGTTAGTTTGTTTGGCCAGGTTCGCTCTTCTTCTGCAGCCTGTGTTGATGGCCATCGGACCTTGGATATTTTTAGCTTGTTTAGTCATCTTCAATCATTCTCTCTCTCTCTAACGCTTTGTTCCTATCTTTTCTCGTTCCAATTAAATCGGTAACAAAATCAGGAACAAGTTAAGCCGAAACCGAAAACCGAAAAGGCTAACTGGTTTTCGATATTTATTGCACACAAACACACACATAATCAGGAAGAATGGAGACATGAATCAGGAGAATCGAGGATTCTCCACCACCCCGGTAAACAGGATATGCCTTCTGTCCATGGATACCAATAGAAATACGAACGGACGATCTGCTTTAAATTCGTATCGTCTTGGGGTTACCGGAAGTGATATCAAACGACAACGAGTGCTAACTGCAGCTTCTGTTCCTTCTTCATCCACGTTTATTATGACTTTTTGAAAGATTTTTGAGATGTACGTTGGCAAACAGCTTATACCGGGCAGATTGGCGCCATGACTGAACACCGATTGAAGGCCCATTTGTTTAAGATGTGGAATCAGATCGTGAATTGCTTCTAATCGAAATTTGGGCAAATACAGATCCACCTCGCAACGGAATTCGCCCCGAAACTTGTCCAGTTTGTCCAGAATGTGTTTCAAGTTTGTCGCGTTGAGCTTTTGCAACAGGTTGCCAACACTGCTTCCACGATCCGGTAGCAGAATGACCATGTTCACCGTTCCAGAGCTGTATTCCAATGCCAAAGCAGCCACATTCAGTTCTTGGTGGTGATAGTAAAAGAAGTCCCCTCTTTGGAACATCATCTTCACTTTGATGATATGTCCATGGGATATCCGGAAATTCCTTTCCTCGACCAATCGTTTGTTGAACGGAGATTTCCATTTACCTTTGAAGTAGATAGCGTTGATTAGAATGATGATTATATCATCTAGGAAATTTTCATCGGCCTTCTCATTGATCATCAAGCCTTTGGTTAATTTCTTCATATCCTCATCGAGCGTTTTTCGAACCATTTCTGGTTCGTGAAAATCCTGTTTTTTATCGATTGCCATGAACTTTATACTTATTGTGTCCACGAACTCTTTTTTGATTGGAAATCTAGAATCAACACACCCACCAGAGAAAAACCGTGATTTTTCCATTCTCACAACGACCACCACCCACCTGTTACTTACTGATTATGTACGTAAAGAATATTAACATTGCTCAAAACGCTTTGATTATCTCGGAACAACTTCTTCAAACCTGCCGCATAGTTGGCCAACATCGTTTCAATGTTATTCATCTCTTTATCAGCATCAAGATCGAACAAAACATCCAACAATTCGGTTCTAGTGATTCCATCCGCGCCAAACAACACCATTGTCAAACAAGCATGCAACGAGAATGGCGACACGACCATATTCTCGCCCGTTCGGTACAAGGCTTTGGTCAGATTCAAAGCCAACATTGTTCAGATTCCACGCACACACCCGCCGATCAAACATGATCCCTTTTTATACCATTTCCGCCCAGATTTTTGAATCGAACTTTTATCAATTGATTTAATTAACATTTTATTTTATTTGATTCCAAATCAAATCTAATTAAACAATAATTACATTCAAACACTTAGTTATTTTTTTTTAATAAAAGGGACATCTCAATTTAAATTCTTCCACTTCTCTTGGATTGGAAAATGTAACCAATTTGGACAGTAGTGATTTTTTTGAACGGACTTTAGGCAATTGTCCATAATTGGGCACCATACATTCATAGATATGATTTCTATGTTCATAATCACCGGTATAACAATCCAAACTATCAACATCATACATCAATGTCTGCATGAATTCTATGACATATTCTAATTTTTTGTTCGTATAAAAATGTCTTGCTTCATGCATGATTGAAGTGAAATAAAAATTCCAATCACGGAATTTATCTCCTTGAATATCCCAATCATCCAGGTTGACTTTTTCGATTTCCACGATCATATCTTCCAATGGTGATGGTTTGTTCCATTTGAATACCAATAGTTCGGAATATTTATCCGCATCTTCTAAATATTTACGTTTATAAGAATTTTCAATCGTTTCCAGATATTCTTTGCATAACACTTTGCTGTTTGTTTGGTGAGGCTGAACGAATGGTAAAAACAAATCATCGGAATCATTTTGGACATAAATTCAATCAATCAAGCTTACCAAGCCTCTTTCTTTGATCCGTTTCAAACAGACATCGACATCAGTGTCCAAATAAATAACCAAATGTGGGCGTTTCAAATGATGCAGGGTATCATACCGTAAGCGATAATAGTAGTCGTAAGCTGGATTTTTGACAAAAAAAAAAGGATTTCATTTTTTTGAAAATTACCCCGAAACCAGCAAACAAATACCGTCTTTGGGAAGAAATCCACATTTTTCCATCGCATCGGCGAACACGAAATCAGTATGAGCGGATCGTTCCAACACAACACCTTTGCCGGTGTTAAAAAGGTGAGCTAAAGCATCAAAATATTGTATGAAACGCATCTGATAGAAGAATATTTTCATCCATGGCACAGCAGGATGATGCGGATCCTCATAGTACATTTTCTCGTCAAGCGCCCACAATTTAGGGTGGATATATTTATTCAATGTTCGATAATCGAATCCATCCTGATTGACATACATATCTTCAATTCTTGGTTCGGGCATATAATGCATGCCAAATGCTTGAGCAATACCTTTTGCCACTTCATCTTTCTGGGATCCAATGTTGCCTTCAACCACGATAACTTTAGAATTGTTATTCATACGAATATCGGTTGGATCCAAAAACGGAAATTCCACATGAGCCCGGGTGTATAATTTAGTTTTATAAGGGAAAGGTTCCACTTCAATGAATCCATCTTCCGGTGTTTGTTTAGCCACGGTAACCAGATTTGCCACTCTTGATGCCAATGAGGGTAATTGTTGTTGTCCAAGTTGTTGGCCATTTCTCAATGCAAAACTAGAGCCAATTTTTAAAGCACAAACAAACCTCAATGTTCCGCTCATTTTATCTTGAATCTAAAATCATGGGACGATTGGGAAAAATCGGCCAAATGGGATTTCACAAAAAATCATCGAAAAACCAACTTCGTTCAATCAAAACAAGCAAAACCTGCAGGTCAAAAAAAACAAAGAGCTTTTCATAGAAGGTGTGACCGAATTTTTTTAGCATAAAAAATGAGACAATTTACAAAATTAAAGAATATTTTGATGGGAAAAAAATACAAATAACATCAAACTTGTATCAGATTTGATTGCAAAAGATGAATTCTGGTTTGATCGGCCACCATCCGAGCAACATTCGGTTTCAATAAATCCTTGATTTCATATTCGAGCTTTTCGGAAATATCATTTGCAGCCACAATGGAACCATAATCCAACATGATCTTGTTGGATGATAGAGCCAAAATACAATTTCGTAAACGAGCAATTTTTTCACGTTGATCAAAAGGAATCACACTTTTGTCGATGACAAAACCACCAGTATTACTGGATGAATTGGTGGTCGATATGAATATTAGACCATTGTTACCGAGGACCAAATAAATTCCGCATGGTAAATTGTGCGTATGAATTTTTCGTTTGGCAATCATCGATGGCGAAACTTGAATAACAAGGCCTTGCCCTAATTTACCGTATTTTAAACTTCGAGTATAAAGTCCAAGAGAACCATCCTCGTAAATGGTTTGTACTTCGGCACAAATCAGATCACCTTCGGAAAGGTAATTTCTCATCAACAATTCGTCTTCGCTGGTTCGTCTTCTCAGTTCACCACCGGGCAGATTAACGCTGGACAGTTGTAGAATGGAGCTCAAACGAGAATTGGTTTCAACTTTCCATCGTTTTTGTTGAACATCGATTATTCTGCCAACAATCACATCGCCAATCGCTCCAACATACCTGGTACGAAGTGGACGTACCGAAACCAAACGATTGATTGGTTCAACTATGCCGGCCAGTGATGATACCAAACGTTTTTCGACGGTGGTTTTGTCATCCATCGTTTCATCTTCATCGTCATCATCATCAACAAAATCATCTTGATATGTACCGTGGCCTCGCATGAAATTCGCATCAGTTGTAATACAATCACCAGGCAGCACATATTTATGCTTTTTGACACGATCATTTTCGATTATGATCGGATCAAGTTGATCTTTGATCTCATCGAAGGTGTAAAACTCAATTGAACTCATATTTGTTGATATCTGGCGATTTGAATGAAAAGTAATGATAATAGCACAACGACACAACGATTTCTGACAATATGAAAACCACGCGTGCGAAACAGAAAACGCACGCATGCACAGTAAAGCTTGAAGAAAGCTTGAATGTTTCACCACCAGATGTCGTTCTGATCAGCTTGAGAGTAAATTCGAATTTTTTTAAAAAAACTACGGAAAAAATCGCGGGAAAATTTTTTTTAAAAAACATTTTGCTACATTTTCATTGGAATATAACACAATGGTCATAGAGGAGGATGTGGTTTAATCATTTTGTTTTGCAAACAAAATGATTGCTTACAGGTTGTGTAGGTGGTGTCAGCGTCGTTCGTGAACGGTCGGTGGGTGATGCTCTGTTCCGGTGGATGCTACACAAGCAGATTTGTGTGTCCGTGTGTGGTTCCAGGCACCAGGAATCCAGGCGCATGCTAACCACCATCGAAATTGTTTCAGTTTTATTTTGTTCAATTCGGTGCCCAATTTTGCTACAAACTATAGGGTTTTGCGGATCAAGCTGTTTGTTCAAAAAAAGATATAGCAAAAAAAGGATCAATTTGTTTGCTCTATATATAAATCGGATGTAAAATGCTACATACATTGTATGGCGGTTTCGATACAAACAACCGACCAACCAACCAGCCAACCTAGCAAAGAGTATCGCTATTTACTTCGCGGAACTTCACGATTGTGTAACCGAGAACACCAAAACGAAGCAGATTCGGAAAGAAAGAAAAATACACACTTTACGTTTACTTTTACTATTAGTGTGAATCCATAGCGTTAACCCCGATGAAATACTGGTTGCTGGTTCACGAAACCACGCACCAGCACAAGCAGAAGCAGACCGATTTTCGTCATCATCAACCGACGACGTTGTCGGGTCTTGCGACGATGATGATGGTGGTGGTGGTGGCGGCGGCGGTGGCCACGTTTCCCTTATTTGATTCGCGATTCATTTAGCCGTTGGTTGTGTGTGTGTGTGTGTGTGTGTGTGTGTGTGTGTTGTTTTATTGGTTGGTCTCCATCGTCGCCCACACACACACACACGCACAATCTGCCCGGGCGCCATTCCATATGGTTGGAACATCATCGGGATTTTCTTCGTCGCATGTTTCATCATCACATCATTTTGATACTAGTTTTGGATATTCTGGTTGTGATCTCCCACACACACACAAATCTTGTCAAAACTACTCTTGGTTCTTCACACATTTGAATTGCATGCGTGGCTTCCCACATCATCATCATCATCAGAGGGTGTTGAGCTTGTTGTTGGTAAGTCGCGACTTACTTTCACAAACCGAAAAAATACGATGATTATGATGATGATGATGATCGAATTTCTTGGTGGTTTGTTGTCTCCAAACGACAACTTCCGTTATGAAAGCGGAGCGAGAAAAGCCAGCGAAGTGCAACAAAAACAAAAACAAAAACAAAACTCAAAATGACCAGAATTGTCAACAATCATCAATTATATAATTATGATGGTTTGATTCTATCATCAACGACTGCATACAAAATAATGTCTTAGGTCGACACACACTCACACTATGCTTCTATAACAATAACCATGATGATGATTGGTTTTCGGTGTGTGTGTGTGTGCGCTCTTCCGTTTTCCTGCCCCAATTCCGTGTTCTGATATGTGTTCAGTCTAAGCCAAAGTTCGACAAACTCCATAGTATTTTTATATCATCATCATTGATCAATCTGGAATTTGGAATGTTGATGATGATCGATATTTTCGATTCAGAAAGCGTTGTTGTTGTTGTTACGCTGTTTCGATTGGTAATGATTTGAAATACGGAACTCCCATTCCACCCCCTCTCCTCTCTCTCTCGATGATTTCCTTTCCCCTCTCTGTTCGACGAAAAGCAATTATGTAATGTCTTTGTCAACCACCGCGACGACGACGACCGTATCCACAACAACAACCACCGTCGCCGAGTAGTCTTGGTGGTCGCCACAACCACCACAACCACCACCATCAACGCCGCCGCCAACACTTCCTTTTCTATTTTTGTGATGATCGATTCAATGCTCTAATTTCAAACTTCTGATGCTTGTTTTTGTGATACAACTAGCTATAACAATCGTTCATAGTGAACAATGATGATTTGAAAATCCAAGTAAAAACAGTGCAGTACAGTACAGACATGGTTGAAAGAGGCGGAGCTTGTGTTGGTGAAGGTGTGGAAAAGAAAGAGCCTGAAAATGTGTCAAATCAAATAATCAAAACTGAGGGCCTAACTAAAGCCATACAAACTGAAGCCGATGAAGGCGGAGCATCATTAACATCATCATCATCATTAACATTGTCCAATAAGCAACATGAGAAAAAAGTGGTGTCGTCCTCGTCCAACACAGCGGCCACAGTCTCCTCCTCCTCCTCCGCGTCTGCGTCTAAATTGTTAAAAATCGATTTCAAACTAATCAACCATCGTCTTAAGGATATTGGTCTGGATTCTTGGACGGTGAAAAGATTCGTAACATTGGTTAGGAATAATTTTTTAGAACAACAAGATTTAATCAATGAGATGACCATCAATAAATTACGGAAATTATTGAATGAGCATACAATATTAAGATTTTTGGATTACCTGGAAACGGATACCTTGTTCAAGTCTCGTACCATTAATCAATTGATGCTAAAATCCGATCCAAACACGTTGAATTGTTGCAACAAGATGGTTTTTTGGATCAACAAATGGGAGAACAATGATCCTAATGAATATTTCCAACACCACCAAACTGTTGAGCAGCAAACATCTTCACAGATCGATGGTGGTGGTGTGGCTAGTGGTCAACTTTTGGCCACAGCCAACAATCAAACGGATCAAAACGGATGTGGTCAATGCTCAAATGATCCGTTGATGTTGAAACATTCCAAAAGAATAGTGAATTTCATGACACACAACGCAATGCAACACCGTCCAGGACCAAACATGATCAAGGTGATGGAAATTCTGGAGAAAAATGGTAAGAATTCACCTGGGTGTGAGGGTGTGTAATACCTTGACTGTAACAAATGTTTTAGATTATAT